>RBNK01000952.1:0-18841 GCA_003990785.1 Endogone sp. FLAS-F59071
AATTTTATGTTCTTTATTACATCATTCTTATTACTTAAGTAGTATTTTATATATAATTATTTGTAGTAAATGTACTTCATGGATGACATTTGTGATGTACAGTTGAACACTTTACTTTTATTCTTTTATTTTTATTTATTTATTTTTTATCGAGATATATCAAGCAGGGGGAGTATTGTAATTATTAGCTTATTATATCTCTCTCCTATCAATGATCGATGCATCAATGATCGATGCTATGTCACTCGATCGTGGCTTAGACGATCTTTGTTTTGTATCAACCAATCATAAATTAGCATTAATAAATATACGCATATTGGCTTCATTAGCCAGTGCACTCTTTACTCCAAACATATATTCGAAGATCAAACTTCAACATCTAGCAGTACTAAGTATAAATCAAGTTTGCTTTTACTTATAGCTGATTTTTATAATAAAAATAAGTAAAAAAATACAAGTTTTAATTTTAGTAATACTCAATTTCATACTATTATAAAAAAGGTTCAATCTTAAAATTTCTTTAACTTATTATTAAAGATATATTTTTCTTTTTAAAAATTAGTAAATTAAGAAACTATTCCTTTAATTATTAATTATCTTCAATCTGACTCTAGAGAATCTACAGTTATTACTAATTAGAATTTATCTATTTATTATTTAGAAAAAAGAAAAAAAATTTCTATTACATAACTAAAAGATAATTATCTAAATTTAAAACTTAGCCTTAGTAAGTTTTATAAGCTTTATTCTAAAAGCTTTAAAAAGATAAGTAAGTTAATAAATATATCTAATCTATATAAATAGCAAAAAAAGAAAGAAAGAAAGAAAGAAAGAAAGAAAGAAAGAAAACTACAATCTTTTAATAATTAAAAATTATCTAATAAAGTTAAACTATATTATTAATATATTTTTTTTTTTTAAAGATCAATAAAGAAATCTTTTCAATAATATAATTGATCTTACTACTATATAACTCCTCTTATATAATTGTTTGAAATTTTAAATAAAATTTTAAAATTGATAGTAGTTTTATTAAAACTAATTAACAATTTTATTGTGACAAATGTACTAATAACTGGTCATTCATTCGTTCATATATACCAAGTGAGAATGCTTAGAATTATGGATGCGATATCTCCCTTTACGTATCCTTACTACAGCTTCATGCTGTGCTCTTCAGGCTTTACTACGACTGATATTGAGATATTCTAAGACTCTGTGCAAACTGATTTATTCAGATAGAAATAGAGGGGGTATTTATACAAATTTGCTAGAACTGAATAAACAAAATAATAAAGACTTCGCTACAAGTATGACTCGATAACTGCGAATAATATTTCATCGATAAAAATGAAATCGGTCGCTAAAAACTAGGTTCATCACTGGTGGCAAGATCGCTCACTAAAAACGACACTAACTAAAAATGGAAGAGGCAGGGGTTACGGTAACTACAAATTGAGCATAGTACTAAATTCATGAAAATCAGTTAAGTTAGGGGTTGGCCATCACATTATTTAAAAAAGCAAATTTCAGTTTTAGATTTTGCAATTTATTATAAAGATGAAATAATATTTAGCAAATAAGATATATAGATTTTCTATTAAAAATTATTAATCATAATATATTCTTTATTATAAAATATATTGAAAGCATTTTAAGATATTATAATATTATATAAGTAAGTATATTGTGGCAAATGTACTAATAACCAGTCGTTCGTTCATTCGTTTGTATGTACCAAGTGAGAATGCTCAGAATTATGGACGCGATATCTCCCTTTGCATATCCTTACTACAGCTTTGTACTATGCTCTTCAGGCTTTACTATGACTGATATTGAGATATTCCAAGACTTTGTGCAAACTGATTTATTTAGATAGAAATAGAGGGGGTATTTATACAAATTTACTAGAACTGAATGAACAAAATAATAAAGACTTCGCTACAAGTATGACTCGATAACTGCAAATAATATTTCGTTGATAAAAATGAGATCGGTTGCTAAAAACTAGGTTCGTTGCTGGTGGCGAGATCGCTCGCTAAAAATGACACTAACCAAAAATAGAAGAGTACAGGATGTTACGGTAACTTCTAAATCAAGCATAGTATAAAATTCGTGAAAATCAGTCAAGTTGGGGGCCGGCCATCACATCTGGGGGCTCAACTAGGAATATCTCATCCTCAAGACTAGATAAAAGCATAGCGATTTCATTCTCAATGGCCTGACGGACTTGAGCAATCTCTGCATATGTAAGTTTGATGATGTCAATGGTTTTTCCATAGAACCTGGATAAAACTCATTCGTATCTGAGAAAGAGTGCGTAGGTCCTGTCGGCTATGTCTTTTTCGAATTTTGACAATGACATCTCCTGTTTCTGTAAACAGCATCTAAGATAGCAAGCATGTCCTTGATGAAACCTGATTGTAACGTCGATAACTCGGCTTTGATTACATAGCCATTCATGATACTGTCATGTCAGAATGAGGAGTTTTTTGGGGTCTTCCTCTTCGTCCAGGGGAACCAAGTTGATCAAGTCCAGTTCCCTCATCAATGCTTCCTTGATTGCTTTTTCTACATCCTTTTTGTGGTTGCGTTTGTTTGGCATGGTATATCTTGATTTTGCTCCGGTGGACTAGGGTAGGGAGAATGGAACCGTTGAGTCTTCTAAGCCAGATTGTGCTTTCTTTTATAGCCTGCACATAGTATGGTTCTTCCCACTTCAGTTATAATTTAGCCGACCATGATGATTCTACAATGTTTCGATATACGAGGACTTGATCTCCGATATGCAAGGGGGTTGCATTTGCCTTCTTATTTTGGTTCGTCCATTGTCTTTCCTATGCCTTGTCAATGAACATGGATGCCTTCTTTCAGATTAATTGTAGTCTGCTGATATCTTGTGTGACGTAAGCCTACAAATGATCGTCATATGTTCCATTATCCTTTTCGGAGTGGTGGAATTCTTAGTTTGGTAGTCTCCCATACACAAGCTCAAAGGGGCTGAACTTTGTCAATGCCTGGCGAATAGTTCGAACTGCAAAAAGAGTGCTATTGAGGTAATGATCCCATGTTGCTTCTTGATCGATAATTTTTGCCAAGATATTCTTGACCATCTGGTTGGTGCGTTCGGTTTGTCCATTTCCCTGTAGGTAGTATGATGTCATTTGGATATGCCTGATATGGTAAGTCCGCTCAAGTTCCCTAATTAATTCGTTCAGAAACTCCGTGCCTCGGTCACTGGTTATTTCCTTTGGTACTCCGTGTCGGCAAATAATGTCAGTATGTAGGAACTTGGCTACCGTCTATGCATCCGCATCTTCAACCGCTATTGCCTCTGGATATTTCGTAAAGAAATCTACTGCTAAAATAATATATCTTTTTCCCATTAATATTACTGGCATGGGTCCTATGACGTCTATCCCAATGTGCGAAAATGGCTCAGCCTTGATGGTTGCAGAAGCGGTTCGGGGTATATCTTTTGCTCTTGCATGTGTTGCAATTTCATACAAAGTTGGTTACATCGTCTTGCATTCCGGGCCACCATGCCGAATTCCTGAGTTGATATAAAGTATTGTCCTGGCCTACGTGTCCAGATAATGAATGATTATGTGCTAATGATAAAATGTTTAATACGTCCTTCTTCTGAATTACTGGAATAATGCGTCCCTCCTTTTTTCAGTATAATAAATTGTTCTGAATTTCGTACTGTCTGCCAGTGGTTAATAAAATGTTCTTCGTCCAATCCTCCATATCTTCCCTAATTTCCCTCCTCGTCAACCAAATCACCAGATCGTAGTACAGTATTATATTCATTGGTGCGCCCCGCCTTGGGCATCCAATAATGGTATTCTGCTAAGTGCATCAGCATTTTGATTTGTCTTTCCTTTTCTGAATTTCACTATGAAATCGTATTCTTGAAGCATCATGATCCACCGTGCATATATTCTACTTGGATCGGGTCTGTTGAACAACCATTTAAGCACTGAATGGTCCATGATGACCTCGAAGTGTCATCCGATAAGGTAATATCTAAACCACTTGACTGCCCATATGACTGCGAGGCACTCCAATTTGGTTGATTCATAATTCTTTTCAGTGCCACATATTCCTCTGCTTGCATAATAAATCACTCGTTCTAAGCTCTTAGTATCGTCTTGTGAGAGAATTGCTCCTACTCCTATTGCACTTGCATCAGTATAAAGTTTAAAAAGTTTTGTCCAATTTGGTTTTGCTAGTACAGGTGCAGTTGCCAGAGCCTTCTTTAATGTGTCGAGCGCTTCTTGTTCGAGTTCGCTTCATTCTTCATCGATTTCTACCCAACTGTAGCTTTTCGTAAGAGTTGCATACAGAGGTTCGGCCAAGCTTGCAAAATTGTGTATGTACTGACAGTAGTACGAAGCTAATTCCAGAAAGGCATGCATTTCTGTTTGGTTTGTCGGTTTCTTGAACTTGGTAATGGCTTCCACTTTGGCTGGGTTAGTTCGGATTCCTTCTTTGTCAATGATGTGCCCGAGCATTGTAACTTTTTCTGCAGCGAATGTACACTTTTTTGGTTTCAAATAAAGGCCTTCAGTTCTCATTCGGTTGAATACTTCGCATAATGCCTTGATGTGGTCCGGGAATGTTACCATGAATATCGTAATGTTATCAATATATACTAATAACATTTTTCCGACAAGATCTCCGAATATTTTGGTTATCATTTTCTAGAAGCTTGCTGGGGCATTCTTGAGTCCGAACGGCATTCGTAGATATTTCTAATGGCCTTGCGGGGTTACGAATGAAGCAATTTCCTGTGATTCTTCATCAAGTCCTATTTGATAATACCCACTAGTCATGTCGAGAGTTGTGTAGAGGCTTGCACGGATTGGTATTTTTGAGAAGGTGTCATCGATTCTTGGTATTGGAAAGGCATCTCCTTTAGTGATGTCATTCAGTTTCCTAAAATCAGTGCACATCCTTGAAGTAAAGGTTCTGGCTTCCAATCCTTTCTTAGGTACGATAATGTTCGGAAATCCCCATAGGCTGTCTGTCTCGGCAGCCATTCCTCCTTTGACCATATCGTTGATTTCTTTTTGTTGCCATTCGATATATGCAGGTGGTGTTCGGTATGATGCACATATGATTGGAGGGTGCCCTTGGACGTTAATGTGATGAAAGTACTTTGGGGGTTTCAGATTGATCTCCTCAAAGGTTGTTGCGAATATATCAGAGTACTCATTGATGAGTTCTTATAACTCCTTCTTTTCTTCTTCGTGGAGCTATTCTCCAAAGGTATATGCCTTCTTATTTGCCGTTTTAGGTGCATGCTTGAGTTCCGTTACGATTTTTACAATATTCATTCTGGTAGATCCGAACCCTTTGTCTCCTCTAGTTGTTTCTTCAAGATTGGTTACTTCCACAGCCTTGCCTGTCCAGATGGGTATGATTATTAGCTGCGCAATTCAGTCTCCTCTATAGAGTTTGGCTATGTTGAATCAATGTCGGTTGACAACTACGATCTTGATTTCGCCTGTATAATCTGCGTCGATAACTCCTGCATCAATCGTAATTCCGGCAACTGCTAGAGAACTCCTTGGTTTGATTTGACCGTAATGTCCTTGAGGTATTTTTGTGGTGATTCCTGTCCCGACTATGCATAATTCTCCTAGTTGCAATTCGATGTCTTTGATGGTAGAGAGATCAAATCCGGCAGCCTGTTCACTTTTTCGCTCTAGAGGTTTGGCCTTCTAATTGGTTTGTACAATCTACATCATGAAGAATTCTTTTTGCTCATCCTCATCATCACTTTCTATCATTTGCGGGTGAACTCCTCTCTCTAAGTCGACAGGTATTTTGTAATGTCATCCTTTTCAGATGATTCGCATTTTGCATGCACCGAGGTTGATTACTGCTTGTACTTTCTTTAACCAGTTATTTCCGATAACAAGATCATAGGACATAGTGTCAACCACCATTGCTGATACTAGGATGATAAGTTTACCAAAGCGAATTGGTAATTCATATACTTTGCCAAGCAGTGTTGCAACATGTCCATCTGCTACCACAATTGTCATAGTTGTGGCTTCTTCGATCTGCCACCCAAGTCGGTCAAGCATCGTTTTGCTGATAATACATCCTCCAGCACCTGTATCGATAATGCATAGCATTGTAATTTCCTCGATCTGACATTGTGAGTATGCCGACGAGTTCTGTAGTTCATTATCCTCTGATTGTTGCGTTGCATTGATCTCCACTACTTCATATCCGGGCTGTACATCACTTATTCCTTTTCAGATTTGCTGTTGGAAGGTTGGAAATTCGGCGAGTTGTCCTATTTTGACCAGGATAGTCATGTCCTCCATTTCTTTCTATACATCTAGGCTATATTTCTTGGATTTTCGTAGCTTGCATTCCTTGTTTCCTTCACTTGCGGGTGCTTCAGACATTGGCATGTCTTCTTGGATGATTCGATTTACTTCTTCTTCAAAAAGTTCATCTTGTTTATCACCATCAAATTCTCGTTCTTGTGTTCATTGTACTACCCATGGAGTTCTCATCATATAGGGCGATCCTGCCTTTTTGGGATGTCTGGGTTTTTGTTTTTCTTATGTAGCCGGGAATGCTTCCACCTAGCTATACTCATCTTCGCTATTGAAATCTTCTTCTTCAAAGGTGACAACGTTTATCTGGGTTCGTCCTTGGGTTCTTGATTGGGCGATTCTGCTTGTTTCTGTTATGCATCTTGAAGTGTAGTGCTCTTTTTCTCCATATCTCTTGCATATTCATATGTCGGGTTGAGAGCAGTCTCTTGATGTATGCCCGTCTTGGTTACACCTGAAGCACCTTAAGTTGCCAATCGGATATGCATTTGATCCTGTTGCAGAGGTTGGGTTTGCTATAAATCATTGGACCGGTCACTGTGCATCGATCTGTTTTTTAAGGTCTGATATATGCGCAGTCATCTTGCTCATTTGTTCAATGAGATCGTCCATAGCTGGATCTTTTCATGAGGCTGCTCCCCAGTTGACTGTTGCTGGTACGATGGTAAGTATGACTGTTGGTACAGTATGGGTTTCTTGGAGATTGCCTGGTAAAATCTGTTGCATTATATCTTGACCTGGGTTTCATGCGGCCTAATATCTCTGCATATAGTCTACTTTTTGTGCATGATTTAGTTCAACTGGGCTGGAACGTACTTGGAGGGTGATTTCTTGATGAAGTCCATTTATAAAGGATTGCTTTATGATGAGGTCCTGGTTAGCTGCCGGATATCCTGCGAGGTCTACCACATGTCATATCTTCGTATGGAAGGCAAGAGGGCTTTCGTTCATCCCTTGGTACATTGATGCTAGTTGATCCTTTATACTTTACTGTATGTCGGTGGTATAGTAGGTTTCTCTTAACCATATGATGGCATTGGTAAAGGTTACTAAGGCATCGGCTTCTGCATTTGCTCTCCCTGCTCCTCTATTAAATCTTCCATTTGCTGCTGTAGCGGCTATTATAGCATCATATGTGATTTTGGCAGGTCCTTGTAAAACTGCTTCTAGGATGTTTACTTTTGCAACGTTATTGAACTGTCGGATCGTGTTGTAGATCTGCAAATCTTCGATGAACTTGATTACTGATTCAGCTGGTACATAACCAGTGAAGGTCGGTGGTCTTTCTGTCATTTCGTATATATTGTTTTCTGGTTCGTCGTCTGTTTCGTCATCGGATGATTCATAAAATAATGCTTGTAGGTCGTCACCAAAATCGATAGCTGATTCGTTGTCTGATGATAACCCATCGTGTACTGTAAGGGAGGCGATGGATTCTCTTGTCTCACTGTAATCGCCGTCCAAAGGATCAGATGTAATGAATTCTTCTTCCTCAGAGCTGGAACTGTTCGGTGATCTTCTTCATATAAAAAATGGGGGTGTCCTTCAGTGATCTATTTTGAATGATGCTGTCTTCTGCTATGGGTGCACTGTCATTACTTGAAGGGGTAGTTTGGTCCTGCTTAAATGAGGATGTGAGAGTCGGTCTTTCGATAACTCTCCTGCCAGTCAGCACCAAGATGTAGCAAATGTACCAATAATCGGTCATTCATTCGTTCGTTCGTATGTACCAAGTGAGAATGCTCAGAATTATGGACGCGATATCTCCCTTTACGTATCCTTACTACAGCTTCATGCTGTGCTCTTTAGGCTTTACTATGACTGATATTGAGATATTCCAAGACTCTGTGCAAACTGATTTATTTAGATAGAAATAGAGGGGGTATTTATACAAATTTGCTAGAACTGAATGAATAAAATAATAAAGACTTCACTACAAGTATGACTCAATAACTGCGAATAATATTTTGTCAATAAAAATGAGATCAGTCACTAAAAACTAGGTTCATCGCTGGTGGTGAGATCACTCGCTAAAAACGACACTAACCAAAAATAGAAGAGTACAGGATGTTACAGTAACTTCTAAATCAAGCATAGTACAAAATTCGTGAAAATCAGTCAAGTTGGGGGCCGGCCATTACAATATTTTTAGTCATATTTAGATAAATATTTTCATTTAACAAAATATATATATTATATATACTGTCAACTTTTTAATTTATAAAATTTAATATTTTATTAACTTTTTTACTAAATATTATAATATAGTATCAAATACAAATAAATATAAGAATGTAAGTTCTCCACCAGCTTATTTTAATAAGTAATAATAATAAAAAAGATATTGGATGAAATGACAAGAATGAAAGTGCTGATCTATGTTATTTTGAAGCTATTCTGAGGCTTTTGCATATATGATTAATAAGAAGATAATAACTTTTTATTGAAGCAAAATATTAAGCTATTTATATAGAATGATAATATAGAACAGTAGAATAAATAGCTAGGTATAAGAGTAAATACTATTATAGAAATAAAAGAAAAGAAAAGAGAGTAGAGGATTTAAGCTTAAATACTTAAAAATGCAGAAGTTAGGATAGAAAACAACTCTACAGGGCTATACAATTATATAATAATCTAAAAAGTCATAATATTCATACATTACTGATATATATAGTATATAAAATACCAAAGCTCAGTGAAGCCATATGTTAAATAAAAGATTGAAGTCTATAAATTTATTATTATAATAATAAAAATACTGTTGATAATGTGATAAATATACTAATAATTAGTCATTCATACATGTATACCAAGTGAGAATGCTCAGAGTATCAGACACAATATCTCTCTTTGCATATCTTTACTACAGCTATATACTGTACTCTTCAGGCTTTACTATAACTGATATTGAGATATTTCAAGACTCTGTACAAACTGATTTATTTAGATAGAAAATAAAAGGGTATTTATACAAAATTAAGCTACAGAATACAATTTGATCATTGCGAATTGCTGGACAACCTGATAAAAGATAACTCAGAGATGATCTGAGAGATAATCAATAATAGATAAAATATCAGGAGTCATCACCAGGAGTGAGATTACAAAATATTCTTGAAAATTGAGCAAGTTGTGCATTGATCATTATATCTGGAGGCTCAACTGAGAAGGTCTCATCCTCAAGACTCTCTCTAGGTTAGGTACAAAGCATTTCTTGACAGTGGTGGTGTGAATTGGCTATACAAGAGAAGTTAATAAAATAAGCTCTGATTGTGAGTAGGGTGCATGATCTGCACTGTGATGAGTATAATGTTGTTACCAGTCTTCAGTTAAACCTGTCAGTTAAATCTATCAAAGTCAACCAAAAATATAAAAATAAGAATATAACTGAAGACCTGGGCTTGCTTTTTCTTTCTCTTTTTCTATATCATTATTATCCTCTATGCTGATTCATCCAGTTATGCAAGTACATGGTCATTTATAGATTTGTAACACTCAGTGTGGCTTGCTTGTCTTTCTCATTTCAGTCATTCTAACTTCCTTTATTTTTTGCTTTTCTGTCACAAATATCTTGCCAGAATTCTCAGAAGTCTCTCTACATAGTACATATGTAAGTCATTCTACTAATTTCAGTAAGTAAACTCTAGATTTTACCATATATAGTGGTCATAGTATATTTCTTGCGATTTAGGTATATAATTCATTTTGTTTTTGTTACATCTAGGTGGGTTGGGTAATTTGGATGGTATGATTCTAATAAGCTTTCAAGTGCGAGCTGATTCATCAAATCTATTTTCCTTCTAACTCTTAGGTTATTTGTTTATTTGGGCACAGATCAGGTCCTTAGTTGGATGTCTTTCTGGCTTTGTCAATAGGCTCATTTGTTGGTCAGACTGATGAGCTGAACTGATTTGTCAGTCATTCAAGCTAGGTCATTCAACTATAACTATTAGTAATGAGGTAAGTAATTCAGGCAGATATAAGTGTATATATGCATATGTTGGTCTGACTGAATCTCCCTATAAGGTGTCATTAGTCATAAGGTCTTGGGGCATGAGATTCATATATAATTCTGTTTCTGGTGACTTGCTTTCTTTTAGCAATTTGTTCTAGCTGAAGTATCATCATGTACCTTACTCTCTTATTGTCCAGATTCATCTGTTCTCTTTCTCTCTGACAAGGGTTATCTTGCTTGGATCAGTAATGAGGTGTCTGCATGGATAAGTTCTTGGGGTTGTTCTGAGATTCAGGAGTGCTTATGCTTGAGTTGCTTGGGTGAAAGATTCTGGGTTATTCTTGTATATAATTCTGGTAAGTATAAGAGTGAGGTTGTCTACAGCTTCTGTCTTTCTTGTAACTCCAAACTCTAAAAGTCTTCTAATTTATACACTACTCCTTTCTCCTATACTTCTATTATAACTTCACAGTACCAACAATATCTAGTTATTATTGACAATTTCATTAAGTCAAGTCCTCCTTCGAGTTCTTCTGTCCTTGGCAAGCATTACTGAAATGATAATGATGGTTATGAGGTCATTTGTAGAAGTTCTTCTACAAGTTCTTCCATAAGACTTTTACTGAGCTCTAGTGTTCTAGGCAAATATCTTCAAGATGTAGTAGATTCCGAGGATGATGATGTCAATTATCCTCCCAAGTATCAATAGATAGGTAAGTAGATGTGAGGTATCTGTTATAATCTTTGGTAATTAATTAGAAGTATCCTTGATCATTACTAATTTCTTTTCCTATAATTTTGCTATGTATTTTGAATTTCTAGTACCTTCAGCTCCTTCTATACATCATGTTAATTTTCCAATCTTTAGCAGTCTAATACTAAGTCCTTTGGATATAGATACAGATGTGGATGTAGATACAGATCAGTCCAATATCTTAGTCATCAGTGCTATTGAAAATGATAATGATGAAGAATATAGTCCTAGTTAGTAGTGGGGTTTTTCTATAGTTGAGGCTTCTAGCCAGTATTTTGATAATAATAATGATAATAATAGGGTAGCAACTTAGCTGCTCAATGAAGGCTTTAATATTGATACAATGCAATATCCTATCCAAGATAAGTACTATAGTCTATAAGATCTTTCTGAAGTATTTCATTTACTAACAATTTTCTTGTTCTATGTTTTTACTATATTTTATAAATTGCTCACAGATTCAACAACTTCTAAGAGATGCTTTGATACTAAAGTTGATGATAAAAGAAGTTCTGAGCCAGCTTTAGAGTCTGATTTTGATATTGATTCTTTTGATTATTTTTCTCCTACAATTCTATCTGATATCAACAAGGAAGAAGAATTTTCAAAGGTTGATCAGATTGGTCGATTAATATCCAAGTAGATTTAAATAAATAGCTTCACTTCCATATATTGATCAAGAGCTGATTTGGCAATAAAGAAATCTCTCCAATAATTTATTTCTTCTCTAAGTTACTGTAATCATTTTATTCTTTCTTTAGGGCAATATTTAGTGGTTCTTCTATAGTTATTTTCTATAGTATATACTAAGGTGCACTGGCTTTAAGATAGTTATAATTTATTTATTTCTTGTTCAGTTTCTCCATTTTTCCTTTGGTTCAGTTTGGTCAGTCCATTCATTCAGTTTATATGTCCTGTTCAACTTAATTATATATCTCATTTAACTTGCATTCAGCAATTGTTTAATTATTTCTTTTAATGTAGTAATGTTGTGACACTCTCTAGCAATGTTACTCTCCATTCATTTCATATAGATCTTATCTTTGGTGGAATCTGGTTATACTAGTGATTTGAACCTGTACCTGAGTATAGGGTACATGCCTCTATAGTATTTTCTTAAAGTGCATACCAGTTGTGCTGTTCAAGATAGTCCATTTTGTAATATTAGGTCATTTCATTTCATTTTCTTTTATACAGAGTATCAATTTAATAAGTCTGCAGTCATAACAGTTCAGTCCTGCTTGAATGAGAATATAAGCTTTGGTCATTCCTCTTCAGAGTACTTAATAAAGCTTCTATCAGTTAGTATCAAAATGTGACAAATATACTAATAATCAGTCATTTGTATATATATACTAAGTAAGAATGCTTAGAGTATTAGATGTAATATCTCCCTTTGTATATCCTTACTACAGCTATATGCTGTACTCTTTAGGCTTTACTATAACTGATATTGAGATATTCTAAGACTCTATAAACTGATTTATTTAGATAGAAAATAGAGGGGTATTTATACAAAATTAAGCTACAGAATACTATTTAATCATTGCAAATTACTGGATAACCTAACAAAAGATAACTCAGAGATGATCGAAATATTAGAAGTCATCACCAAGAGCAAGATCACAGAACATTCTCAAAAATTGAGCAAGTTATATATTAATCATTACAATAATCATTTTGGAATATTATTATATTAGTTTATTAAAGGTAAGTCTATATAAAATATTCTTACTCTAAATGATCTTAAAAGTTTATTTCAAAATAAAGCAAACTAAATAAGTATTTAAGTTAATTTTGAAATATATAAATGCTAAATTAAGAAAAGTATATTTTATTTAATAATTATGAATTTTTCAATTATATATTTTATATAATAATTAATAATATTTTATATACTTTAACTTTAAATATTCTTAATAGTATTTATAAGTTTACTAAAATTTCTTTTAAATAATTAAAATTAAAAATAAAGAATAATTAAATATATTTATATCAATATAGTAAAATAATAATATTTCCTTTATTATAAGTCTTTAAAGTAAAAAACTTTATATTTAAGAGTTAAGCTAATAACTACTATAGAAGTATCTTATTAGAATAATAATTTACTATAAGTATAACAAAGTATAAGTATATCATCAAAGCATTATTTAAGTATTATTTACTTAAGTAGCTTATTATTAGAGAAGAACTTAAGTATAAGATTACTATTAAGTTATTAGAAAATTATCTAGATATTATTATTAGTGTGACAGCTAACCCCCAAATTACCTGATTTTTGTGAATTTGTACTACACTTGATTTAGAAATTACTGTAACACTTTGTCCTCTTTCTTTTATTTTGGCATGATACCTTTTATTTCAGTATGACTCCTTTTATTTCAGCATGATACCTTTTATTTTAGCAAAAGAGTCACTATGTATTCTTCACAACAATTGAATTATATTTTCATAGTGAAGTCTCTATTAGTTATTCTTTAGTCTCATAAATTTGTATAAATACCCCCTCTATTTCTATCTAATGTGACGGAAAGAATTGTGATGACATACAATTTGATCACAGTCATGAGACTTGAAGCATTGCTAAGACTTGAAGTATTGCTAAGACTTGAAGCGTTGCTAAGACTTGAAGTGTTACTGAGATCCACAATCACATTATAACCTAAAATAGTATTTCGATCAGATATATTATTTCACTGCACAATTACATTATAACTTGATATATCATTTTATTATATCTTAGCTAATCAATTTGTACCTTATATTTAGCCAAGCCAATCAGAAATTCAAGTAGTAACCTGGGTAGCTGCCTGTATAGCACCTTGTAATTTCTTATAAATACCCCACTCGCAATTATTAATAAAATTCAGACTGCAACAAGCTAAGGAAGCTTCTTACAGACAACCCAAGGGATAATCCTGCAAAGTCTAAATAGACTTTGCAGAAGAAGCCTTAGTCTAAGACTAAGCAATAGTTAGAGAGAGTCAAAGGACTCAAAACAAGAGAAGTTTATTTGTGACAAAGCTTATTACATTACATTCACTATATAATACACTTTCCTACCAGTCCACCACCCTTCAAAGCCGCTACTGCATAACCCGCTAAGACCCCTAAAATGTAATTTCTGCACTTGCTCAATATCAGAGTATTTTGCCGTTAATATATTTTAGTCCGCCATACTAAATAAATCAGTTTGCATAGAGTCTTGGAATATCTCAATATCAGTCATAGTAAAGCCTGAAGAGTACAGCACGAAGCTATAGTAAGGATATGTAAAGGGAGATATCGCATCCATAATTCTGAGCATTCTTACTTGATATATTCTCAATGAATGAATGACCGGTTATTAGTACATTTGTCACATTAGATTTAATATTCTAAACTAAATTTTAAAATAGTTTTGAAAATTAAATTTAGTTTTAAACTCTTTATAATTATTTAATAATTTTTTTAATAATACTTATAATTTATATATTTAAACTTTTAGCACTTTAAAGTTAAGATTATAATATTTATAACATCTTAAGTTAGATAATAAGTTAACCTGTTCAGAGCACTAAGAAATTATCTAAGCATAAAAAGACTATCTGAGTATAAAAGAATATTTAAGTTATCTAAGAGTATAATTATATAAAAGTAAGGCTTAAAGTATAGAGAATAGTTATAAAAGATCTTGGAGTTGACTATTCTTTTCTATGTAAATCTTACTTCTTTTAAGTATTAATATATAGCCTTTAGATTTCTTTACTAAAGAAAAATAGTTAATTAATCTACGAACTATTTTACTAAGAGCTATGAGTAAAATAGCTATGGATACAGATACTAGTGATAGACTATGAACTATTATTGGCAAATAGCTATAAACTACCTTAGAACTCTACTAGAACAATATTGCGAACCTTGAACACCTTTAGAATAATATTGTAAACTACAAACTAGCTAAAACAGCCTATGAACAGCCTGTAAACAGCCTGTGAACAGCCTATGAGCACAGATACTAGTCATAGACTATAAACTGAAAATAGTTTCCTAATGTAAGGTTTATTTAGATATCTAAAGTTTTGAATAATTTAAAGCTTACTATTTAAGATCTTACTTAGATAAAACCTTACTTAAATATAATCTAAAAGCTTACTATTATAAGCTTATATAGATATAATTTAAAGTCTTATTATTTAAGGCCTTACTTGAATATAATTCAAGATCTTACCATCTAAAGTCTTATTTAAATATGATCTGAGAGTACTATCTGAGAATAGTTATTAAATACTATTTAGATAAATATATCTCTATACTATTTCTTCTACTTATAATATCCTCTCTCTTCAAAATAAATTTCTAACTTATAGTATCTTCTTTAGAAAAAAAAAAAAAATAGTACTCTTAATTATAGTATCTTCTTAGTTTTTCTCAGTATCTATTAGAAAAATGATTAATTAATCTATAAACTATTTTACTAAAAGCTATAAACTATTTTACTAAAAGCTATAAACAAAATAGCTATAGATACAGATACTAGTCATAGACTATGAACTATTATCAGCAAATAGCTATAAACTATTTTAGAACTCTACTAGAACAATATCATGAACTATGAATATCTTTAAAACAATATTGTGAACTACAAACTGGCTAGAACAGCCTGCAAACAGCCTGAGAACAGCCTACAAGCATAGATGCTAGTCATAGACTATAAACTGAAAATAGTTTTCTGATGTCTTCTCTTTAGTATCTCCTTTTTAGTTTTCCTTTTTAGTATCTTCTCCCCTTAATATTCTCTCCTCAGTATCCCTCCTTGGTATCTCTCCTCAGTATCCCTCCTCAGTATCTCTCCTTGGTATCACCTCCTTGATGTTAGCATCTTCTCCTCAACATCTAATCTTAAAAAAAAAAAAAAAAAAAAAAACTCACAGCATCCACCCTCCTCAAAAAACCAACTTGCGGCATCCTCTCAGAAAAAAAAACCCCCCTCCTTAAAAAACTAACTTACAGCATCCTTACAGCCTCAAAGAACCTGTTCTCTAGTGGGCCCCTTCAATAGCTAACTTACAACATCCTCCTCCAACTTGTGGTGTCTCCTCTCAAAAACAATTTGCAGACTCCCCCTTCAAGCTTGCAGTCTCTCAAGAAAACATGCTTGTAGAACTCCAAAAAAAAAAAAAAAACATTAATGTCGCACCTTTATCATGTAACTTAAGCCACACGGACACTGAAAATTTTGGTTCGTCTTCACGTTTCGATGTCACGTGCTTAAGCGAAATGTGACGTCACTTGAAGCAATAAAAAAAGAAATTCGCGTTGTTTGTATAAACCTTCTCTCCTACTCTACGCACTCTTTTACATTGCGCCAAAAGGTTGTATTATGACGGCCTTGCCATGGGTTGATGAAAAAGCGCGTATAAATCGTTTTTAACTTGCTCAAGCAGGAATGTTCTAATAGATTATTCCGATTGTTTTATTTCAAAACAAAATTTGCGCCGCCTTGCGAATATAGGTGAGTTATGTGACATATCCTTACGGACACTTTCAGACATTCTAGGTTTGGCTGTGAAAATGTATATCGACGCTCATCATAATTGAATTTGGGTGTGCTACAATTTTTGACGCGTTTTATACACGAGTCCTCAGCCATTTTAATATTTCCTCTTCACGGTGCATAATTTTTGCATTCAAACATGTCAACATTCTTCGATGCACCCGCAGAAAGTTGGACGTATGATGCTATTGCGGCGAACTATGGCGCTGGCGACAACATTGGTCGCATTTTCAACAATATTAAAAAAGATCTTCAACGAGGAAAGATCGCGTCGCCATCCAGGGGAACACTCGAGATTCACAGACCTTTCTTTCCTTATGCTGCCAGCTGGAATCCAAAAGCTTTTGTACTTGGGCGTTGTGGTATCTAGCTGGGTTACTGTTCGTGGCTCCTCACCGATACCATAAATCCAGTCAAGGGCATTCGGGTCAGGTGTCATTCTGAACTACAGGTATAGGTGTCATCCTCGCCCAAGTGATGGTGGTGGAAGCCCCAGTCAGGTGTCACGTATAGGTGTCGTCCTCAGCCCCACCATTGCGCATTCTTCATTCATTGCATATTTTTTATTGTATATTTTTCATTTTGGATTCCAGCTGGGCGTTGTGGTATCTAGCTGGGTTACTCTTCGTCGCCCAGTGATGGCTCCTCGCCAATACCTTTTCAGCAGCTAGCCGGGTTACTGCTCGTCGCTCGGTAATGGCTGTTCGCCGCTGCTGAAGGCGCCCAGAGGGACAAGGGCATTCGAGTCAGGTGTCATCCTCGCCCAAGTGATGGTGGTGGAAGCCCCAGTCAGGTGTCAGGGTATAGGTGTCATCCTCAGCCCCATTATTGTGCATTTTTCATTCATGGCATATATATTTTTCATTTTGGATTCCAGCTGGGCGTTATGGTATCTAGCTGGGTTACTCTTCGTCGCCCGGTGATGGCTCCTCGCCGATACCTTTTCAGCAGCTAGCCGGGTTACTGCTCGTCGCTCGGTAATGGCTGCTCGCCGCTGCTGAAGGCGCCCAGAGGGACAAGGGTATTCGAGTCAGGTGTCATCCTGAACTACGGTATAGGTGTCATCCTCGCCCAAGTGATGGTGTGGAAGCCCCAGTCAGGTGTCATCCTGAACTGGGGTATAGGTGTCATCCTCAGCCCCACCATTGCGCATTTTTCATTCATTGCATATATTTTTCATTCTGGATTCCAGCATTCCAGCTGGGCGTTGTGGTATCTAGCTGGGTTACTCTTCGTCGCCCAGTGATGGCTCCTCGCCGATACCTTTTCAGCAGCTAGCCGGTTTACTGCTTGTCGCTCAGTAATGGCTGTTCGCCGCTGCTGAAGGCGCCCAGAGGGACAAGGGTATTCGAGTCAGGTGTCATCCTGAACTACGGTATAGGTGTCATCCTCGCCCAAGTGATGGTGGCGGAAGCCCCAGTCAGTGTCATCCTGAACTGGGGTATAGGTGTCATCCTCAGCCCCACCATTGCGTATTTTTCATTTATTGCAATATTTTTTATTGTATATTATTCATTTTGGATTTCAGCTGGGCGTTGTGGTATCTAGTTGGGTTACTGTTCGTCGCCCGGTGATGGCTTCTCTGATACCTTTTCAGCTAGTTGGGTTACTGCTCGCCGCTCGGTAATGGCTTCTTGCCGCTGCTGAAGGCACCCAGAGGGACATATAAATTCAGTCGAGTCAGGTGTCATCTTGAACTACGGGTATAGGTGTTATCCTCGCCCACCCTGAACTGGGGTATAGGTGTTGTCTTCAGCCCACCATTGTGCATTTTTCATTCATTGTATATTTTTTATTGTATATTTTTATTTTGCATGGATAGCTCAACTGTAACATGAACCTTTTGTTTGTTTGTTTGTTCACAGACCAGCATCGGAAAAAAAATCTTCGTGTTCTATCCAAACTAGCTAAATTTATTTTTATACTAGGTAGTTCTGTATCTGGCGACAGTGTTCACATTTGAGCAAATTGTTTTAGTAGAGTTCTCACTGTCCCACATAAATTTACACACCTCTGTTAGAGATAATTATATAGTTTGTATTTGCTTTAAATATAAATAATTCTTTAAATGTTTCTCACAAAACTAAGCTGGGAAGAGGTTTTTTGTAACTTTTTTTTTTTTTTTTTTTTTTTTTTTTTTTTTTTTTTTTTTTTTTTTTTTTTTTTTTTTTTTTTTTTTTTTTTTTTTTTTTTTTTTTTTTTTTTTTTTTTTTTTTTTTTTTTTTTTT
>RBNK01000953.1:0-18839 GCA_003990785.1 Endogone sp. FLAS-F59071
TTAATCATCTTATAAAGAAACAAAGTACTTTCGATACCTTAGAAACCTTGCGACGTACTCGGAGATTCCTAAGTCCAACGCGGATTAGTATCATCAGACGCTTCCTCACAGGCGGTTTAGGAGAAACCTTCTTACAATTGCGCCGAGATGATGTGCACTTGCAGTGATACAAAGTTGATACCTTACCAAGATATCTTGGAGATGCACCTGCCAACGGAAAAGAAGATCAGGAAACCAAGATTGTCACAGACCCACTGAAGGACTCTACCCTCAATGAATCATGGACCATATGATGGAAGAAACCCTCATCCATTCGCAGACAACACTGGAGAAGTGTGGGACTGCTTTTGGACGAATATCGGACACATCGGCAAAGGACGTCTTTGGGGAAATCGCAACACCTACCTGCAAGGATGCTATTGGGATGAAGTCAATCCCTATGACCTCTGAGAATGCGAAAACTGGGTCAGATACCCAGACGAACCATA
The DNA here is from genome assembly GCA_003990785.1 of Endogone sp. FLAS-F59071. Taxonomy (NCBI): domain Eukaryota; kingdom Fungi; phylum Mucoromycota; class Endogonomycetes; order Endogonales; family Endogonaceae; genus Endogone; species Endogone sp. FLAS-F59071. The sequence continues at coordinate 489 of RBNK01000953.1, forward strand.
CGATATCAATTACCACAGGACTTGGAAGGAACGTTATGATCGAGAACAAGAACAGACGATACCCGAGGAGAATGAAGATAAGGAAGTACCTGAGGAATGGAGCAATGAAGTTTATATCATGCAGACAACCATTGAAGTCAGAGCCCTATTTCAGGAAGACAATGAAGATAATGGACCCATCCTGATTGAAGAAAGCAACTCAGACTCGGAAGAAGAAATCATTGCACTTGAAGAAGTAATTCACCCCGACGAACGCATCAGCATGCGCTATTGGTGGTGGAAGGATTTGTGGCAAAACCTACCTCAGGACACAACTCATGAACAGTGGAAGGAGCCGAATATCGCCACCTTTAAAGAAGTATTTATGGTTGAAGAAAAAGATACAGCAACTTGAGTCAAGAAACTGACGGAAAGTGCAATCATACCAAAGAGGAAAACTGAAGGAGCCGCAGGATATGACCTATACACAGATGAAGATTACACTCTAGAACCGAAATCATCAGCCTTCATAAAAACCGGAATCGCCATCGCCCTACCACTCGGACAATGTGCGCAAGTATGGGCAAGAAGTGGACTCTACCGCAACTCTGGAATAGGAGCATTCCCTGGATTAATAGACGAGGACTATAGAGGAGAAATCGAGGTTGGACTAGTTAACCACAATTACAGCCAATTCAAGGTCTACCAAGGAGATCGAATTGCTCAGATGGTGATTGTCAAATGCGAACAACAACCTTTGAAAGAAGTAGAAAATTTAGAAGAAACATGATGTGGAAGGAAAGGATTTGGATCGACTGGACAAGCAAATGTGATAATGGAGAGACTAGATGACCAGGAAAGTGCCAAAAAGCACATCTACTCCCTTAACGAAAACCTGTTGCCGAATCAGAAGAAATAGTTACAGGACCTACTGAAGGAGTATAAGGATATCATCGCGATCAGTTTCAAGGACCTGCCGGATCAAGCCTTCTTTATGCACCATATCGACACAGGAGACGCCAAACCGATCAAACAGGCACCCTACAGATTGCCAGCCAACTATCATGACTTTGTAAGAAAGCATGTTCAAGAGCTATTAGAGTCAGGAGTAATTGTACGATCGAAAAGCCCCTGGGCATCACCTATCAGCATAGTACCGAAGAAGGATGGACAGAGGATGGTTATTGACTATCGCAAATTGAACTCAGTCACCAAGAAGCACGCATACCCAATCTCGCACTCAGAAGACTTACAAAACATGTTGAAAAAGGTGCAAATCTACTCAACCTTGGACCTGTGGGCAGGATATAACCAAATCGGAATGACGCCCGAAGCACAGGAGAAATTGGCATTTGTTACACCATTTGGACAGTACGAATTCACAAGAATGTCCTTTGGACTTTGTAACGCACCCGCCACCTTCCAAGCTGCAATGAATGAGATCTTCTATGATTTGATTGGACATGGAGTGATTGTGTACATCGATGATATCAACATCTATGCAGAAAACTTCGCAGAACACATGGTGATCCTGAAAGAAGTATTTGAACGACTTAGAAAACATGGACTAAGGATCAAGCCAACAAAATGCTACTTTGGACAAAAGAAAATCGAATACCTTGGATTTATAATCGATGGAGGAGAAATCCGCCCAGATCCAAAGAAGACCGAAAGCATCAAAGCCTTCCCAATGCTGCAAGATAAGATGACTCTACGAGGATTTTTAGGACTGGTCCAGTTCTATAAAAGGTTTATCCCTGGTTATTCTGAAATTGCCGCACCCCTGCACATGTTACAAAGAAAAGGAAGAGCATGGGAATGGACATCAGCCGCACAAACAGCCTTTAACCTGATCAAGGAAGCACTTACCCATGCACCAGTAATGGCAAGACCAGATCTTACGAAAGTGTTCAAGCTGTATACAGATGCATCGTCATTTGGACTTGGAGCAATCTTGGCGCAAGATGACAAAGACGGAGAACATGTGATTGCTTATGCAGGATGAGCCACCCATGGAGCAGAACCCTCCTACGGAGTCACTCAGCTGGAATGCGTAGCAGTCGTTTGGGCTGTACAACACTTCCGTCACTTCCTGATTGGAAAACAGTTCACCCTAATAACAGACCACTCAGCTCTCAAATGGCTTTGGAACAAACCAAACCTGACAGGAATGTACACAAGATGGCTAGCTATACTGCAGGAATACGACTTCACGACGCAATACAGAAAAGGACGGAATTATCAGAATGTGGATACCCTCTCACGCCTACCCCAATTTATCCGAGATCGACACCCCGAACCAAAAAGAATATACCTATCCAATGAACACTGAACTCTATAACGGATATTTGGATTATCTCAGTAACCTAACCTTTACTGGGACGACGAACGAAAACGATCAATGGCTTATACGGACAACGGCACTCAACTATTTTATCAAGAATAATATACTTTACCGACAACACAGAGGACAGATATGACTTGTAGTCCCTGAACACAAAAAGCAGATGGTACTTCAGACCTCTCATGACCATCAGCTGGCAGGACACATGGGCGTAGACAACACATATCAACGATTATCAGAGAAATATTATTGGAAGAACATGTACGAAGACATTAGAGAATATATCAAGAGATGCGATACTTGCCAGAAGAGGCGCCGAGAAAAGGAAGTCGAGACCTTACAACTGATTGTACCTGGAGGACCCTTCGAACATATTGGAATAGATATTGTTGGACCGCTACCGAGGATACTTAGAGGAAATCGATACATCGTAGTAGCAGTAGATTACCTGACCAAGTACCCCGAAGCAAGAGCCTTGCCCCTTGCAGACGCCCTTAATATTGTATCTTTTATCTATGAAGATATTATCTGCCACTATGGAATACCTTATGAAATGACCTCCGATCAAGGAACTGAATTTGTTAATGAATTCATGCAGATATTGATGCAACACTTCAGGATCCGCCAGATAAAGACTACTGCCTACCACCCACAAGGAAATGGACTCACCAAACGGACAAATCAAACCATCAAGAACACGATTGCTAAAGTAGTACAATCACAAGGAGGAGATTGGGACTTGTACCTACCTTCCGCCTTATTTGCACTATGAACAATGAAACAAGAGACAACAAAGTTCACCCCTTTTGAGCTCGCTTATGGAAGAAAGGCTCATCAGCTGGTAGATCAAGTAATGACTACCCCAGAACCCAGCCACACCTCCTGGGAAAAGCAAATCGAGCATTGTGTGACAAAGGAAATTCAAGAATTACACAATGTCCAAAACAAGGTGAGAGAATTTATTACCATTGCACAAGATCGACAAAAGAAGAATTACGACAAGGAACACAAGGAAACCGAGAAATTGAAGATTGGTGACCAAGTCTTACTATACCGGAACATAGTAGAGTCTTCATAGTCAGCAAAATTAGACCCGAAATGGGAAGGACCATACTACATTGCGAGTATAAAAGGAACTACATATCAGTTACGAAAAACGACAGGAACGATCCTACCCTATACTGTCCACCGAAACCGCCTCAAGAAATATCATGCCCCGCTAGAACAACTTCCATGAAGTCCGAGTCAGTCTGATCGAGGCCTACCGACATATAAAACCTCTGGAAGACCTTGAGGAGATAGAAGGATCGACCTTACAGAAGACTCGATCGATTGTACGCAACATTCAAAGGAGGCAACATTTGGCACGAATCAATGAGTGGAAGGAATACTACTGAATCGCACAACTCTGGGATGAAGAAGTTGAACATATCTGGAACCAGAAAGATAGAGAAATCTGTCAACGAGCCCTTAAAGGAGCACTCCCTGCCTATAATGCAAGAATGGCCAATTGGATTTATCAACTATTCAAGCACAAGCCTAGTGCTTTGAATCACTTTCGATGCAGTATGCACTAACTAAATCAACTGACACAGAATGAAATGAATGAACTAAAGGAAGAAGTAAAACAGTTACAAAGGGATTTCTCTGAGTTAGAACTATACCTTGAAGTCTAACTCACAGAAAGGAAGGAGATGTGACGGAACATTTTGTGACGACATACAATTTGATCATGTGAGATCAAGTCATGTGACTCTCAACAATGTTGAGACCTTTAGCATTGTTGAGACCTTTAACGTTGTTGAGATCCACAATTACGCTATAACCTAAAATAGTATTTCAATCTAATATATTATTTCGCCACCCAATTACGTTATAACCTGATATATCATTTATTATATCTTAGCCAATCAATTTGTACCTTATATTTAGCTGAGCCAATCAGAAATTCAAGTAGTAACCTGGGTAGCTGCCCGTATAGCACCTTGTAATTTCTTATAAATACCCCGCTCGCAATTATCAATAAAATTCAGACTGCAACAAGCTAAGGAAGCTTACAAACAGACAACCCAAGGGATACTGAAGCCTTACTCAAGGAGTAAGCAATTGGATAGTTTCGAGATTCTAACAGATACACTTTATTCGATCGATCACACTTAATTTTTGCTAGTTAACACCTACATCGACACCCTTCTTAAGACGCTACCGCATAAACCGCTAAGACCCCTGAAACGTATTTTCTGCACTTGCTCAATATCAGAGTATTTCGCCGTTAATATATTTTAGTCCGTCACACTATATATCTTTCCCAAGGATTTAATTCTAGGTATTTAGTGGATTCTCATTCTATTAATTCTTGATGGTTTTCTTATCTTAGTTATAAGGTGTATCCCATTTGATAGTAGCTTCTGAATTATCTGGCAGTATTGTTAAATTGGTGAATGCTGATATTCCTTTTTGCGAATTCTACCATATCAATAGTATCCTCTTGGGTTACTTTAATGTATAGTTGTAGTGGTTTATTATATTGATTAATAATTGCATTCTCTACTATATTCTTGATCTGTTCATAGTTTAATCTAAGTGGTGTTGAATATCTAGCAGTATTTCTTTACTGCAGTTAGGTTAGATAAGGCTCTTGAGTTCTCTGGTTTTGGTAGCTGATAGCAGGTATAGTTGTTTGTTATATTTCTACAAGTGTTTGTTACTACTTTTTATATATTACTCTTACATTTATATATGATAAAGACTAGTTAGGAAAGTATATAAATCTTTTTACATTAAATAATCTCTATATTACTTACTGTTTAGTAAGAAACCATAGTTCATTAGAGTAGTAGAGTCTAGTAAGAATATTAGCCATAATATACTTGCAGTTATTGCTATATTTGTAAGTATTTTTTTACTAACATTTTTGATATTTTATAAAAACTTATTCTGCAAACTCTTTTCTAATTATATATCTTTATCTTTTCTAATTATATCTAGCTTGAATATGTTATGTAGCTCAAATCTCATCTGTGAACTTTTAATAAGAAAAAATATAAGAAAATATATTTCAAATAAGTTAGAGTAGTGAACAAGGTCAAAGATTACATCACTCTAGCCTAGATTCAAGACTTAGCTCAGAAGTTTAAATTTAGGAACTCTGGGTAACAATCTGATAATAACAATATTGATGAATTACTTTTAGAGATTCCTATATCAGAAAAATAGTTAATTAATCTATGAACTATTTTACTAAGAGCTGCGAACTATTTTACTAAAAGCTATAAACAAAATAGCTATAGATATGGATGCTAGTTATAGACTATAAACAATTATTGGCAAACAGCTACAAACTACTTTAGAACTTTACTAAAACAATATCATGAACATTGAACATCTCTAAAACAATATTGTAAACTATGAACTGGCTAGAACAGCCTACAAACAGCCTGCAAATAGCCTGCAAACAGCTTATGAGTATAGATGCTAGTTATAGACTATAAACTGAAAATAGTTTCCTGATATAAAGAATTATTTGATATAGATGAAATAGTCTTATTATTCTCAAGATATATCATATTATGATAATTATCTAATCAACCTTTAAAGAGACTTTAAAATAAGTTTTTTGGACTATTCAAGATTATCACAAAAATATTAGCTATTGCTTACAAACTGGAGTTACCATTAATAATGAAGATTCACTCTGTATTTCACATATCCTTACTAAAATATTATATAACAAATAATGATAATCTATTTCTGAATAGACAAGTAATACTATCTGTACTAATTTTAGTCAATGACATAGAAGAATTTGAAGTAGAAGAAATCTTGAATTAGTAGATCACCAAACAAAGCAACAGATTAATATCATAATACCTAATCAAATAGAAAGGATACCCCTTATATGATGTGATATGGGAACTATTTAGCAATCTGACAAATACAGATGAAGTATTTGAAAAGTATCACAAGTCTTTATAGAAATAGTATGGATACTATTTTCTCAAAAGAGAAAGAGTTATAAGAGTAATATATAAAAGATATTGATAAAACACTTTCAGAAATATAACAAACAACTATACCTACCATCAACTACCAAACTCAGAAGATATAAGAATCTTATTTAACTCAACTGCAGTAAAGAAATACTGCCAGATACTCAACTTCACTTTGACTAAACTATGAACAGATCAAGAATATAGTGAAGAATGCAATTATTAACTGACACAATAAACTACTATAACTATATACTAGAGTAACTCAAGAGGATACTATCGATATAGTGAAATTTACAAAAAGAAATATCAGCATCTACCAATTCAACAATACTGTTAGACAATTCAGAAGCTACTATCAAATGGGATATATCTTACAACCAAGGTAAGAAAACTATCAAGAACTGATAGAATGAGAATCTGCTGAATATCTAAGATTAAACCCTTGGAAAAGATATATAGTTAAAAGAATCTTCAATATATTCCAACATTGACCATCTACATTGAAACATCTTGGCAATCTAAGTCCATATCAATGGGAAAACTTATGAAATATAGAAGAAGAGATATTGTTACTTCATCTCTTAGAAAATTACCTAGTAGACAACAATTGCATTAAAGAAGAAACTAGTACTTTCTTATCCAGATCAGATATAGAAGAAATCCACACTGCCAAAATCAATACTATAAATACTATTCATACTACTGGAATTATCAACACTGTGGATACTATTTATACTATTGAAATTATCAATACTGTAGATATCATCCATACTGCTGAAATTATCAATACTGTTAATACTATTAATATTGTTAATATTTTATTCAATAAGGAATGGAACTTATAAATTAATTATTATAACCAATAATATTTTGAGTAGTAACCTGGGTAGCTACCCATATAGTATCTCAAGAATTTTATATAAATATCCCTCAATTCTTTATTTAATAAACTTTAGTTCAATAGCAGTGTATACTTAAGATCTCTTTGAGAGCTAAAGATCTCACCCCCTTCTACACATATCAAGAGTGCTAAAAGACTATAAGTCTAAAAATCATAATTAATAATCTTACAAGAAACAAAGTACTTTTGATACCTTAGAAACCTTGCAACACACTTAGAGATTCTTAAGTCTAATATAGATTAGTATTATTAGATACTTCCTTATAGATGATTTAGAGAAAACCCCCTTATAGCTTCAGTATTTCTTAAGTTGTCTGTTATAAACTTCCTTAGCTTGTTGCAGTTCAAATTTTATTAATAATTGTAAATAGAGTATTTATAAGAAATTACAAAATACTATATAGATAGCTACTTAGGTTACTACTTGAATTTCTGATTAGCTTAGCTAAATATGATATAAATTGATTAGTTAAAATATAATAGTAAAATAATATATTAGGTTATAATATAATTAAGTAGTAGAATAATATATCAAATCGAAATACTATTTTAGATTATAATAATATTAAGGTTTATAATATTATTATAGGTTATAATATTACTAAAAGTTATAATATTATTATAAGTTATATAACTATAATCAAAACTGATATTATTACAAAATATTCTATTATAATAATAAAGTGATATCATATTCTTATAGTTTTAAAAAAAGATTTTATAGTGATAAAGAATTTCTAGTTTTATTTACTATAATTATAAGATTTCAAATAGTGTTAATAAAATCTTTATTAAATTGTTTCTTTTAAATTCTACTATAACTCTTGCAACTGTTGTTTCACTAATATTAGTTGCTTTAGCAACTTTTTTATAAAAATTAATAGCTTGTTTTACTTCTAATAATATATAATTATTAGAAATATAATAATATATAATGTGATGACTGACCCTCAACTTGACTGATTTTCATGAATTTTGTACTACGCTTGATTTAGAAAGTTATTGTAACACTTTATCCCCTTCCTATTTTATCGGCATGATGCCTATTTTATTGGCATGATGCCTATTTTATTGGCATGACGCCTATTTTATTGGCAAAAGAGTCACTTCATATTCTTTGCAACGATTGGATTGTATTTCATAGCGAAGTCTCTATTAGTTGTTCTTTAGTCTTTCAAATTTGTATAAATACCCCCTCTATTTCTATCTAAATAAATCAGTTTGCACAGAGTCTTGGAATATCTCAATATCAGTCGTAGTAAAGCCTGAAGAGCACAGCACGATTAGCTGTAGTAAGGATACGCAAAGGGAGATATCGCGTCTGATACTCTGAGCATTCTCAATTGGTACATACGAATGAACGAACGACCGGTTATTAGTACATTTGTCACAATAAATAAAATTATACTCTTTTTATTTTCTGTTAATGCTTTTTAAGTATAAATAATATTTTCCATTATAATATTCTAATTTTTTTTTAATAAATAAAGTATAAAATAATATAAGTAATATACTTATAGTAGAATATTTTTAATACAAATATTAAAGAAGTTTTCTTAGAGCTAACAAAAAAAAAAATATTCATAAATTGTAAGTAAATGAAATATTTTTTTTCTTTTTAATATATTAGAAAACTATTTTCAGTTTATAATCTATGACTAGCATCTATACTTGTAAGCTATTTTCAAGCTATTTATAAGCTGTTCTAGCTAGTTTACAGTTATGATATTGTTCTAGAGATGTTCATAGTTTGTAATATTATTTTAATAGAGTTCTAAGGTAGTTTGTAGCTGTTTGCTAATAATAGTTTATAGTCTATGACTAGTATCTATATCTGTAGCTATTTTGTTTATAGCTTTTAGTAAAATAGTTTGCAGCTCTTAGTAAAATAGTTTATAGATTAATTAACTATTTTTCTAATGTAAGCAATCATTTTAAGTTGATTATTTTTAATCTTATTAACTAAAAGACTAATATAAATTTATTAATAAAGTAAAAAAAAAAAAAAAAGTTTATTAAATAAAATACTATTTAATTAATAAAAATGATAATTAAAATATACTGTAATAAATGTACTAATAATCAGTTGTTCTATATATACTTGTTGAGAATGCTCAGAGTTATAGATGCAATATCTTCATTTACATATCTTTACTAACAGCTATATATGTTATAACTTATCAGGAAACTATTTTCAGTTCATAGTCTATAGCTAGCATCTATACTTATAAGCTATTCACAGGCTGTTCACAGGCTGTTCACAGGCTGTTCTAGCTAGTTTGTAGTTCATGATATTATTCTAGTAGAGTTCTAAGGTAGTTTATAGCTGTTTATAACTATTCACTAATAATAGTTCATAGTCTATAACTAGCATCCATGTTCATAGCTATTTTGTTTGTAGCTTTTAATAAAATAGTTTATAGCTCTTAGTAAAATAGTTCATAGATTAATTAACTATTTTTCTGATGCTATTCAGGCTTTACTATGACTGATATTAAGATATTCCAAGACTCTGTGTAAACTGATTTATTTAGATAAAAATAAAGGGGATATTTATACAAATTGAAAGACTAAGGAACAAATAAGAAAGACTTTGCTATGAAAATATAATCCAATCATTGCAAAGTGCATGATAATGACAAAAAGTTCATCATAATGATAAAAAGTTCATCACAATAATAAAAAGTTCATCATGATGACAAAAAGTTTATAGAGCTTAAATATACAGAAACAACTATAAACGGAAGGACACAGAAGGTCACAGTAACTCCAAATCGGGCGTAGTGGTAAATTCTTGTAAATCAAAGAAGTTCGGTCGACCGTCACAATGCCAAGTATCAGAAGTTATGAAACGGACCATATTTTAATTTATGCTGTTAACAAAACTAGACAAACTGTACTTGTCATTCATGACTGCGAAAAAACGAGTGACGTGAACAAATTTTTAGAGATGTAAATAAAATAATCCACGCGAGGTCATGTTGACGCCACTAACAACTTGCCGCAACAATTCCTCGACATGGCTGAAGAAATGGACCTGGACGCCATGTTAGATGTCCCCTTCCAAGCCAAAGTAGGACCACCTTCTTAGATCTTTTACGAAAAAGCGTGGTTGATTTCACATCAACTGACTCAATATTTTCTGTCTTTGAAAGGAACAAAACTCACGCGTCGAAAACGCCACCAACTCCGCTGAACATGGTACGTCTGAACGTGAATCCAAGGAGACTTCTGACAGAAAGAAAAGGTTTGTCTTGTTAAAACGCTTTTTTCTGTTGCATCTGTCTTTGTAGGTGGCATTCTGACACTCTACCCTTACCTTTGGTGACCGTCAATAGTGACCGGGACGATGACAGAAGCTCTTCTCGTTCTTCGAATAGGCACCGTCATCGCTCACACTCGAGATCTCGGAGATCACATTCAAGAGATAGGCACTCTTCCAAAAGTCACAGGGATCGTCGCAGTCGCTCTAGAGGACACCGTCGATCTTCAAGATCTAAGGACACGGAAATTAGAAGACCAACGCCACCCAGAGGAGACCGCAGGAGGAAAAGTCGTAGCCCGACAGGAAGACGGAGCAGGAGTAGAAGCAAATTGAGGTTAGTCCTTCTCTTGATTGAACAATGAACCTACGACCTTACGTGGTAACAATCATTATTTCTGCCTCGAAACTAGTGATCGTCGTGTTCGATCCCCATCTCCAGCTCTGCCTGAGGAAGAGCGAGATAAACGTACAGTTTTTGTGACACAACTTGCTGCGCGTCTCCGAAGCCGCGAGTTATCTGAATTCTTTTCACAGGCTGGTCGTGTGCGTGACGCTAGAATCATATCCGATAGAAATTCTCGAAGATCAAAAGGGTGCGTTTCTGATTACCTGGTTTTTTTGTTGCGACCCCAAGGGAACTCTATCAACATTTACTTAACATTCATGGGTAATCCTCTCTTAATCAGAGTTGGTTACGTGGAGTTTCACGAAGAAGAATCTGTACAGAAGGCTTTGGCGATGACCGGTCAGAAACTTCTTGGTATTCCTGTTATGGTTCAACTAACTGAGGCGGAAAAAAATCGTCTAGCATTACAAGCTGAGCAGACAGTGTATGTTTGACTTATATTTGTTATCAATCGGAAAAATTTATTTAAGGTTAACTAACCTTTTTCTTTGTTTTGTTTTAGTGCCATTGCCAAGCCCATAGATATGTCTTATCACAGGCTATATGTCGGTTCGATTCATTTTAACCTCACCGAGGACGATTTGAAGCAGATTTTCGAGCCATTTGGGCCGCTGGAGTTTGTAAACTTGCACAAAGACCCTGAAACAGGCAGATCACGGGGATTTGCATTTATTCAGTAAGTGTTTTGGGGTGACTTTTTATCCGGCTTGTCAAATCATTTCTTACCTCACCGACACTCGTATCAACGTTCTTGGTCTTAACGGCACTTAGGTATAAGAATGGGGAGGACGCGAAACAAGCTCTTGAAAAGATGAATGGGTTCGAATTATTCGGTCGAAATGTGAGTCATGAAAGAATTATGGTTTCGTATGTTGCTTGTTAGCTGATGCTAACTGACTTTTTCCGAAAAACAACTCGCTTGTAATACATACATAGATCAAAGTTGGGCTTGTCACTGACAAGAACAGTGGCATGAATTTTAGCCTTGACGATGCAGGTATGATGTGTTTTCCAATTCCAACACAAAGCTATAGGTTCTCATTATCGCAAGACCCGCCACCAATTTCTATTTTGATAATGAAAACATCAATAATTCCTCTCTTTCTTCTTTTTCTAATCCTTCAGACATGACTGGTATGTCAATGAATTCTCAATCTCGAGTAGAGTTAATGAACAAACTAGCGGCGCGAGAAAACGATCTTCCCATGATTTCCTCTAATGAAATTCCACCCGTAATACCGTAAGTCGCAGCCTATTTTCTTCATTTAACTTCGGTATGTTTATGTATTATTATCAAACCTTATTGAAATTTCGTTCTGTAGACCCAAACTTGTGGTGCAAAATGCGATGCCTTCAAAAACCATCCTATTGAATAACATGTTCAATCCTGCAGAGTCAGTATTTTTGGTAGCTGTGCAGCTGTATTAGAAATTCAACTAAGGCTTCGTGATCCTTCTACTAATGTAGGGAGACCGAGCCGACTTGGGTACAGGAATTAGAATCAGATGTTAAAGAAGAATGCAATGGATATGGTCAAGTGTTGCACATTCACGTTGAAGAAGAGTCTCTGGTGAGTGCCTGTGTTGTATATGAAAAAATGGCGTGTCTCACTTTGTGAATATTTAATTTTATGATTGTATCAATATACGTGCTGTTATAGGGGGAAATCTATCTCAAATTCGACAGTGTAGAGTCGGCTCAGAGGGCTGTTCAATATTTGAATGGTCGTTGGTTTGGTGGCAAGCAGGTGAGAAGCAATTTGCGGATGACGTGTGTTTGCCAATAACCAACCATTAATTTCTTTGCATTGTGTACCGTACCGTAGATCCAAGCGGTGTTTCTTCCGGAACTTTTATACAATGCACGGTTTTCTTTATGAGAGTGAAGTAGTTGAGTTGGTGACCAAATATCAATAAACATGTGATGTATGTTTACACACAAAACGGACTGCCTTTTCCCCAACCCCACACATCGTTATACTGCTCCATCACAATCGCTAAACCCCCAATGTCAAACCTAGATAGCTCATACCAACCCATCGAATCTCCCCCACCACCCGACAACTCTATTGAACTTGAACATTCAGACCGAAATCGGGATGTCAGCACAAATGACGCGTCAACATCGGAACTACCACATGAAGAGAAGCCCAGACCTGTAATTCGCTACTCTAGAGACGTCCTCCTCGCATTACAGAAAAGCCCCTTGGTCAAACGTCTTGATGAATTGCCTGCTCTGAGCGTTTGGTTCGGGTATGCATCATCGTGGCCCATTACACTGATATACCTCCCTCTTTCAGATTAATTTCGCCCTTGAATACTACGTAATCCTCGTGGCCCTTGGCCAATGTCTCAAGCTATTGTTTACTTTATGATTTTTTTACTATCATTTTTACTGTATATAGCGAATACCCGGCCAAAGAAGCCTCTACTAGGCGAGTTGCAGACGGATCTGATACTGAAAAACAACGTCCCAGGTACAATCATTTTTTTCGTTTATATTTTCCCGAACAGCATCCTTAGTCTTTAATGCAAGAGTTAGTTGGTTGCGCGAGACTGAAGACTTTTTCTTGATAATTTCGCTTTTTCTAGCAAATCAATGTCCACAGGTAACCGAGATGAAAACTCATCGACGAGTACGCTCAAACATGTACCAAACGGCCCAATGTCCCCGCGTTCTGCTGGTGGGTAAATAGGGAATTTAGTTAGTATGACGTATGTTTCCGCAAATTGAACTAATGGGTTATAAACTTTGTTTGTAGACAAGGGCATTGTTCTAGGTCCCCCAAAGATGAATTTTGCTTCCTCATTGTTTGGCGGTTTGAAGCAGTCAGAAGAAAAGTTCCCGCTTCCTGTCGCGAAAGCATCGGGTGCGCCTTCTTCCACTGCAGGATCCCGCCAGCGTCAGGTTGGTGGCTCAAGCAGGCCTGGCAATATCTACACTATTGATTATTAGGCTCATTTTGGTCTAATTAATATCATAAGTCAGGTCTAATATTTGGTTGAATTAATACGATTTTTTAGGAAGATACAAAATCTGTGAAAGATGCGGTCAATGGCAAGGAACGCACAGAACCCAGGGCTCCAAAAGGGCCTTCGAGTTTGGGAGAAAGAGGATTTACGCGGGATCGTTCTGCAGCTACTGAAAAGTCGAGTGCATTCAGAGAAAGGGACAACCGGTCAACTGCACGAGAAGGATCAGTTCCCTCCAGCAGCGAAGCAAGTAATCGACGGCTTAGGCAGGCAGATCCTGCAAGAGGCAATCGACGAGAAGGCAAGTGAAGCATTACATTCGCATTGGATATCAGTTGGTTCGACATTCGAACACATGCACACGTTTAACATATTACCTTAATTTAGTAGAGCGTGATTACTCCTCCATGCCAAATAGATTTTCTTGGAAAGAGGAAAAAACCCCAGAATGGATGGATTATAATCCGGAAAAAGAAGAAATAGAGCCGAAAAGGACAAGCAAGGAGGCAGACATGAAGGATTCTGATGGTAAAGAGTTCATAAATGACCTGGAGGCTTGGAAGTCGCGAATGAAAGAGCAAGATCGTAGAGAGAAGGAAAAGCTCAGACGAGAAAGTGAAAGTAAAATAGAACGTTATACTCCAAGAGACTCTTCCAGAGCAGACAGTAGCTCGTCTTGGAGAGTCGACAAGGCAGTTGAAGTGACGAAAAGGAACGAAGAGTACGCTGGTGGGACATCATCTGACACCGCTTCCTTGGTAGATGATCATTCGCAGGGTAATATGCCCAGCAGATTTTTTTATTTTTTTATTTTTATTTTTATTTTTTATTTTTTTAGCACCTAAACTAGATTGATCTTGCTAATACTTACGTTACTAATTGGACTAGACTCACATTCACGAAAAGCAGCTTTGGCCAATATCGATACACTTTTTGGACCTGGTGGAATTGATCTCGGTTCGCCCTTAGACCCAACATCGTCAGCTTTTGACAAATTCCTGCTACAGCATAAAACCGCAATTGCAGATGAGACAACATCCAGCATACCAGTATCGCAGTCGAAAATATGTGACACCGAGGCAGCCAGTCGGGAACAAGGTGGCTCGCGATTCGCCCGTTTTTTCTCGTCGAAAAATGAAGGCCAACCTCAACATAATGTTGACGCTGTGGCTTCTCTTAGCCATAGCAACGTAAATGCGGATATGTCACACGGGAAACCAATCAGTATAGAAACTCTTTTTCAAAGTCAAAACCAGACCACATCACCACGGCTATCTTCCGCACCGGTTGTATTGGCCTCTCCCGCAACGAATGAAGAGGTATTGAGACGCCCGGGTCAAGGGAGGCGAATGCTATCGGAAGAGGAAGTTCTCATGTCTATGGGTGCAAGGCACATTGTCAAACAAGAGGGACTAAAAGACGCCGATGATGTGGTGGGTTTCAATATGATTTTGCAAGCCCTCGCCAAAGCCAAGGTATGTTTAAAAACTTTTCCCTGGAAAATTCAGATTTGCTTTTTTTGAATAAACTGACTAAATAATAATATAATGATTAGATGGTTGACATTTTTGTGTTTTGCCTCGGAATCGGGTTTCACTTGACACTTCATTAGCCGGTCGTCGAACAATCAAGCAGAGCCACGTCGTTATTACTATCACCTATGGATTCGTCGAGTTCCTATTCTTTGGGACAATCTGCTGTTCTTCAAGATCCATCAATTATTACAGCTCCAGCTACCATAAGAACATTTCCTTCGGCGAAAGCAACTGACATTCCACTCACGCAACTTCCAAATGATCCTTCGATTGTAGGGATGCCACCACCAAGTTCTTCTGGGCCTATATCGCCACAATCATTACAGCTTCCTAATGATCCGTCCATTATCTTGGCGAAGAAGCCTGATTACAGATCGCAAAATGCAGGCGACAGTCGCGATCCTAGAAGTTTTATGATTCAAGAATCTCGATCAACTTCAAACGAATACATACAAAAATCTAGGCCAGTCATCAATAACTTGTTTGCCGGAAATTTACCAACATCTGTACTGCGTCAATTAAGTACAAAGTCATTGGATGCTTCGTCAAAAGGTTCTTCGCCTATCTTCAACAAACTTCACGCGACAACCAACAAATCAGGACCCAATGTATCACTACCGCCCAACAACTCGATGTTGTCACCCCCGTTGTCTATGTCTTCCATTCCGCTCTCCCTGCAACAGGGACCTCAATTTTCACAAGCACCTGGCTATTTTCAACGCATGCCCCCTCAGGCGTTGGGTGGTCCGACTTCTGGACCTTTACATGGCCACCCACCTGACGTATCTCAACAAGCGATTGGACGCAATATACCGGTTGATCAATTTCTGGGCATGGTGGGACCACCACCTCCTCACATGCGTAATTCGTCGCCACTTCCACATCTTCAGCAATCACAACTACCGCGTGGAAGCGTTCAAGCAACAGGTCCGATGCCACCAATGCATATGTTTCAACAACAACACTTTGACCGCTTTC
Source organism: Endogone sp. FLAS-F59071 (assembly GCA_003990785.1). NCBI lineage: Eukaryota > Fungi > Mucoromycota > Endogonomycetes > Endogonales > Endogonaceae > Endogone > Endogone sp. FLAS-F59071. The sequence goes on from RBNK01000953.1 coordinate 16,861, forward strand.
CACCACCGCACATGCTTCCTCCGGGACCGCCTCAGCTTCCTGGTCCAGGGCCGTTACCTCCACATATGCAACATGCCGCTATGCAATCCCGCTTGCCAATGCACCCAGATATGATGCCCCCGCCCGATATACTACACGCTAGTATTGCTGGTTATGCAAATATGATCCCTCCCAATATTATGAATAATGGTAAGTTCTAATATTTAAATATACGGAGCAGAATAATACGTATGACAATAAATACTTGCATGGTAAGATTTGGCTCTCCGATATCGTTCTAGGGCTTCCTGGCGGGCCAGGTCTTCCTCCACATTTTTTCCAACATGCTCCGGGAATGCCACCGGCTGGTGTGAATATGAACCCGAGGATGGTGTTTGAAGAGTATGAGCGCGGTGGTGGGCCTCGATCGTGAAAATCGGTCATTCTCTAACGGCTGGATTTTATAGTGTTTGTTGTATTGTAATAATATTTCTTTGATTTGGAACGGGAACTTCGATCTAGAGCACGTAATTTTTTTAGTCCTTTGCTTTCTCATGTATTGTTTTTCACACAGGTCGTTTGAACTCCTTTTTTTTTTTTTTTTTTTTTTTTTTTAATTTTTTTTTTTCTTTTTTTTTTTTTTTTTCATTTTTTCGTACAGAACTTTTTTTTGCGCCTTGCAAACCGATTTTTGTAATTAGTAATAAAGAACAACAGTCTTGTAATCATCATTTCTGCTTTGTCAATCATACTTATTTTATTTTATTTTATTTTATTTTTTTCATAATTCCGGATAATAGAAACACTTACCATCTTTACGATTAACCTCGGACTTCTCTGGGACACGAACGATTTTTGCAGTATATACACGAACTAAACAACTCTTGTAGAACGAGAACACTTATAGAAAAATGTGCAAGTACTAGCTACATATGAAAATAGAAAAACAGAAGATTCGCATCACTTACAAAATAAAATAAATAAAATAATGCCTTTACCTAAGGAAAAAAAAAAAGGAAAAAAAAAGAAAAAGAGGTAAGCAATAAGCTCTTGAGGGAGATAAATCCATTTTTAACCAATTAAATTATGCCATCTCGTCGATGTCCATCACATCTATATTGGCCAACAAGATTTTCTCTATTTCTCACCATTCCACCATTCAATGCCTTCTTTTCTGTCCCAAGCTCTTCTTTATCGTCGTGTGAGTATGGTCGTTACTCACTTTCAAGCTTGTTTTCTCTTTCTATAATTTCGTCGGTATCACAATCTGATGTGTCACCGTTTCCCTCGACGACGATCCCGACGAAAAAAAAAAAGTTCAAAAAGCCCAAGTTCGAGGACAACGAGGCGGATGCTGAAATACTGCTCCCAGCATCTTTAAAAACCGCGAAAGCCACAATAGCGTGTTACCCGCTGCGAAAATATTTTGACAAAATCCATGTCATATGAGCCATACGCTTTCGACAATGAAATTTACGGATACATGGGCACAATAAGCTTCTCTCTACTTATGACATCTGTGGAAATTAACATGAGTTAACCTACACGGAGCAGTATCTATAATAATATATATCTTGAGAGATATCGGGCTTTTGCTTTAATATTTTTGTAGTAAAATAAAAATTAATACCATGTATTTGGAAATATTTTGGCGACTTGTGAACGCCAGAACCAAGCAATCTGATTTCGAATGGTCAAATTCAACATGGCTTACCAGACTTAGAGGAGAGCTTTGTTATTATTCTATTAATGATAATAAAACTTATTAAGATTATACTTAATTGCTTTATATCATTTCAGCCAAAGGTTTGAGATTATAGTTAGAAGCTCAGAGTAATATTATTTAGATGGTTTGATTATTTTTATACAAGAATATATGGGGCGTGCTGCAACAAAACCAGACAAAGTGAACATTGGATACTTTGTTCCTTAGAAACTGAATCAGCCAGAGCTTCCTATACAATTTTTGCAACTTTATTGTAGCTTCATGTAATTTTATA
>RBNK01000954.1:0-18838 GCA_003990785.1 Endogone sp. FLAS-F59071
TTTTTTTTCCTGGGATGTCGCCACCATCTCTGGCATGTGAGATTTCCCCAAATCTCAGGGTCTGCCGCCAGTGGTTAGTGACTGCGACATCGTCGCGTCATGCATGAGTCATGCAGTCCACTAGCCACGAGCCTCAAACTTCGGTGTAGCGATAGTTTTGTATTTTTATTTGTTTTGATTGATTGTCTATCTATATGCAGTCGCTTGCACTAGCATGTATGTGAAATGAAGGCCAGTGGGAGAAGTACATGAGGGCGAAGGTAGATAACGCAATAGAAAACAATATCGCGACAATACATAAAAGACATAAAGATATTAATGATTATAAAGGCTGAATGATAGACGCAAATGATATATTTTTCTTCTCAATGAAGATAAAAATCAAAATCTAGGTTGTGGTCTTATTCCAGTGGTCCGGATAGAACGCTCGCGGGGGTGCCAGGAGTGCCATCGCCATTGAGATGAGGGTTGTGTTTCACAGCCCTGACACCGCCTGTACAACAATGAACAACCGGTTAATAACCAATACGTCATAGAATGGGCAAGAGAGGGGTTCGACAGATAAACTGGCATGTTCTTCACAATCCGATTGCGAGACATACCTTGCAAGCCGACATTTTCCCGACCTACGAGGATGTTTTGCACATGTTCGATAGACTTGAAGTACTTTACGGTCTATAAAGAAAAATAAATGGCGCGATCAGACATTTCCTTTTACGGTAAATTAAAAGATCGTCCATTTTCGATCTTCCGCCAATTGGGCTTGCCCACAAATAGAGCTTGATTCAAAATATTTTGGTAATATTATTGAAAAAGAGAAACATGACGAACCTTGACGTGCAACTCTAGAGTAGCGTCTTCATCGCACACAATCAAACCTTTGGGATGCATCTGGATGGCGGAAACGGTCCACATGTGGTTGATGCCTTCTTCGATACACTTGGAAAGCGCGATAGCCTTGTGCGCGCCAGTAATGAGAATGCACACTTCGCGGGCGTCCATGACGGTCCTATTTTAAGATTGTTTGAGCGCCATTGAAATCCGAGTTGGAAAGGTGTAAATGAACCGTCAGAAAGGGCCAATACATTGCTTTCGTGTTTAAGCGTTCTGTAAATCATTATCCTTTCCGCCTTTTCGGTGAAAAAACGAATTATAACCCGGGGAATGTTTTTGGCGAGGAAAAAAGAAAAGTGTCCCCCCCCAAAAAAAAAAAAAAAAAAAAAACATACCCGACACCGACGGTGAGAGCGAGCTTGGGAACCTTGCCAATGTCACCGTCAAAGAACCTAGCATTGGCAATGATAGTTTCGTATGCCAGGGTCTTGACACGGGTGCGCGAGGTCAGCGAGGAGCCGGGTTCGTTGAAAGCGATATGACCGTCAGGGCCGATACCTTATTTACAATTTTGGTAAGACAGGCGGAGTTTACGTCAAATGAGCAGTCCCTTTCCCACGCGACCCTGGATTTCCCAACGACCGGCGCGATCTCCCGTGAAAGGCGTGTATGACATACCGCCCATGAACAGCTCGATTCCGCCCGCGTCGGCGATATCTTGTTCAAATTTTCTGCACTCCTCGTCCAGATCCGGAGCATTGCCATTTAGAATATGCACATTCTCGGGTTTGATATCGACGTGCTTAAAGAGGTTGTTCCACATGAAGGAGTGATAGGATTCAGGGTGATCCCTAAACGATGGTTGCAGAGGAACGACGTACAAAGGTTCAGTTTTAAACTTTCATAATCGGATCAAGTCACACAAAGGAGGATCACTGGTACCTGGGCAAGCCGACGTACTCGTCCATGTTGAAGGTGACGACGTTCTGGAAGCTGAGCTCACCCCTCTTGTAGAATTCGACTAGCCTCTTGTAGGTACCAATGGGAGAAGAGCCAGTGGGGCAACCAAGGACAAAAGGGCGGTTGGGGGTAGGAGCGAACTGGTTGATGCGCTCCTTGACGTAGGAGGCGACGTAGGTGCTCACTTCATCATAATCTTGGCGAATGATCAGTCTCATTATCGGTGGCTTTTTTTTTTGAAGGGAGAGGAGAGTTGTGGAGGAAGGGATGAGGAAAGGCAAGCAATCAGCCGCATCTTAAATCCCCCCCTTTTTTTTTCCGCCATCATTGCTTTAGCACGCACGCACGCGGTCGATTGGGCGTGGGGTTATCTATGATGCTTTCCATAAATTAAAAAATAGCACGTCACAACGTCACATCTTCCATCTCTTGATTCGAGATATCGATACACCAAAACACCAAAACCACACCCCACCAGCCAAATCAAGCTCCATTTGCCAACTCGATCACAGCCCATGCTTCTTTTTTCTTTCTTTTATTTCCCATCGTAGCACCATTGCGCACCGAATCTCACGCTTTGATCTGAGAGCGGCAGATTGTTACCAAGTTTTGATTTTTTGAGGCAAAGGTATTTTTTTTTTTTTTACTAAATGATGCAGTAGCCTGTCTTTTTTTCGCTCGGGTCAGCCATTCGTTTCTGGTCCTCCCTTTCTTGGCAATCAAATGAGACCTTGGGTGGGCTTTGTTTTACGCATGTCTAAAACCTGAAAGATTCTGATGAGCAAAAAAACACCATGTGAGGTTTTTTTTTTTTTGTTTTTGTTTTTTTTTTTCCCCCGAAACATGGTCTATGGACTTCATCATCAGGCTTCAGAGGTACCCTGTGATGTGGAAGAACCATGAGATTCTGTATGTTAGTTATATCGTCTGGCCAGGAGGTTTAGAATAACATGTATTTGTAGATAGATTACTAGATTACTGATACATCTTTTAATATTAATTTTTTACAAGTTTGGGGGCTGACCAAAAAGTAGTAGTTAAGGATTGAGGGCAAGCAAATCTGGCACGTCGTAATTAAATTAAATCGGATTGCCTACAGAAGTGAAGTGAAAAGCAGCGCAGCGGGGGTTTCTCTCGTGCCAGGCAGGATGGCAAGGGGGGGGGCAAGTCAGTTCGGGTCACGGGGAAGTTGAGTGTGTGTGGGGTGACTGCGTTTGAAGTCAGGAGAGGAAATGACGACCAGGTGCTGGGCCGGTGGAACCATGCGTTCGAATTTCGCTCCAGATCAGCCACAACCGCGAAATAACATTTTTTTTGCCTGTCGCCACCATTGCCATTTCCTTTTCCTCTTTGCACAACCTTTTTCTTCGAATAGAAACCAACCGTCAACACAACTCCAATCCTCCCTCTCACACACAAAACCTTGCCAACTTTCATAATGAGCAATCCAGATCAGCTGCGAATATTAGAGAAGCTCTGCATGGACTTTTACAATGCCACCGCGTCCGAACAACGCGCTGAGGCCGAGAAGATTTTGGACATTTCGTTCCCGTCTTTCTCTGATAACTCAAACATCAGACCTGCCAATGGCGAGGTGGCTGCCAGTCCGCGTACGCCCACAGAATCAGCTTACGCACTCCAGATTTTCCTTGATCATTCACCTTCTCCTTATGCTCAAATGTTCGCGTTGACGAAGCTGACAGCCATCGTGACAGATCATTTCTCGGTCTTTCCGGCCGAGTTCAAAACAAGCCTGCGTACGTATTTTCTCGGTTTTCCCGAGTTTAGGTTTCTTATCGCTTTTGCTCTTTTTTTGTTCCAAGATATAATATGTTTTGGCATTTGTTCCGTTACCCATGAACCGAATTGCATGGATTAAGAATCGCGACCTCGAACCAATTGTTAACAGAACCGCAGACCAGGTCTGTTGCCGTGATCCAGGCATAAGCTAATTGTCCTATACCTATCCTTATCACTGCACCTCAGGTAACTTTATGCTGACGTACGCAGGCCGACACCCGGATCTTTCGCATTTCATCATTAACAGCATTGCCAAGCTCTTTGCAATGTTGACCAAATTGGGCTGGTTTGACGCAGACGATTTTCGAAATGTGAATGAAGATCTCTCAAAGTTTTTGCAGGTGGGCTTTTGGAGATGGGGAAAGAGAGAGAGAGAGAGAGAGAGAGAGAGAGAGAGAGAGAGAGAGAGAGAGAGAGAGAGAGAGAGAGAGAGAGAGAGAGAGAGAGAGAGAGAGAGAGAGAGAGAGAGAGAAAGAGAGAGAAAGAGAGAGAGGGTGGGGTCCAGGTCACGTCAAAAGAAATGGGTCATGTGACGGAAGTGAGATTAATTGTGGCGAACCGTCTGCGCAAAAACTGTTGGACATTTACTGTGTTATTCGGAACGGAGCAATAGTTGGGAATAGATGGAATTGGATTAATTTATTGTAAAAAAAAAAAAAAAAAAAAAAATGTTAGGAAAGTAGAATTTTACTGAATAATAAATTTAAAAACTTTTTTTTTTTTTTTCTTGGCTAAATTTGCTTCTTTCGTGATACATTAGGCAACGATTGAGCATCGTATTGTAGGGCTACAAATTCTAAGCGTAGTCGTCCAAGAGATTAATCAGCCTTTACCGCCGCGGAATCTGGCGAGGCATCGAAAAACAGGTATGCCAAAACGGGACATGGTACTTTTTAGATTCGAGATTTGGTTGGTTCATTGTACACAATCCCATTCTTTATTCGCAGCGATAGCTTTCAGAGACCTTCAACTTCTCGACATATTCAAAACTGGCTATAATATCTTGAGGGAGCTATTAAATAGACAGGTGCCGTTCAATAAACGTACGTCTCAGAAACTGCCCGTATTACAATGCGTCTGTTCTATATTATCGAGCCTACCCGTCCCACGACTCTTGATCTGGTCTTGCGCTTTAACATTGCAACGCTTGAACCTCTTAAATATTTACGTACAGCCGAACAAGAGAATCGCATGAAAACTATGGTATTGACCTTGCTGCGCAATTGTCTTACGTTCGATTTTATTGGAACGACGCCAGATGAGTCTGGAGAGGACGTGGGAAGCATTCAGGTGCATATGAATACTTTGTGTATTGCTCAAGTGTGGGGATGCATCAGGAATTCGAGGCATCCATTAATCATGGCCTGCCTCTTTTTATTTATAAATTGATTTCTCAAACTGACAGGTGCCGAGCTCGTGGAAAGCAGTTTTTGAAGACGGGACATTACTACAGACCATCTTTGATTGTTACAGAGAATTTGGATCGCCGCACTCTGCCATGGTATGCCACCCCCCCCCCCCCAAATAATAATAATAATTACTATTCCGAGTGTGGTATATCTTGGGCGCTTACAGAGTCATCGAATCCGCCGGCATTTTCACGGAATTGCATTTATACTCAAGTATTTTCCGAATCAATTTTATACAGGTGATGGAGTGTCTCGTGCAAATCGCCTCTGTCCGTCGTTCCCTTTTCAACGAAGAAGAACGCTCGAAATTTATTGTCGCAATGATGACTGGTATACGCGACATCCTCCTGGTCTCGCAGGGCATGGATGATCCCAACAATTATCACGAGTTTTGTCGCATGCTCGCTCGTTTCCGATCAACGTATCAGTTGAACGAAATCGCGGAAAAGACAAACTATGTCGAATGGATCGAACTTGTCGCAGAATTCTCGATAAAGGGATTTCAGGCTTGGCAGGTAAGGCATATTTCATGAAAGATATAGATTTGGAGTTTAATGTGTTGATGGGATGAAAAAAGTTTTTTTTTTTTTTTTTTCCTTTGGCCATGCTCCCAAGATGCCGATGCTGTTAGGGACTCGGGAATATGATGATGGGCTCAATTCTTTTACACTTTTCTTTTTCTTTTTTTTCCATTAGTGGGCGCCCAACAGTACTCAGTACCTACTCACATTCTGGTCCAAGATGGTGTCAGCGCTAAGCCATGCACGACCTGCATCGGCGGGCAAACTGGAAACGATTACGATAGAGGTAGGTAATAAGGACGGATCTGCCAATGGCGTAGATATTTGTCAACATTATGTCATAATACTGACCTTATAATCACTTCTCAAAGTTGACAAAAGCATATACTTCATCGCGGGTAGCATCCGTACAGCCAACACTGGAGCAAGCCTCGGAGGGTAAACATTGAATAATTTGGAACTTGACTATTCTAATGAACACTCGAGCATTCAAAAAGTTTCTCTTACACGTGTCTACGGCTCTTTCATAAATTCAGATCCGCTTGAAAATGAGGAGGCCTTGCTTGAGAGTCTTGAGATGCTGGCGAATGTGGCGCGTTGTAAATATGACGATTCGGTTGCGTGTGTTATCTCGATATTTGATCCTATTGCGGTACAATACCAGGTAAAACTATCAAGTATGCCTTTAACAAATTGTTTTAAATGACACTTCCAAAAGAGAGTAGACACTCACCAATCCCTATTCGTCTCATAGGAGTTGGTAGCACGCGCGACAAGCACCGGATTAGACGCGAATCTTAAAAATTCATTTCAAATCAGCGAGCAAAAATTTGCCTGGCTTGTCTATATCATTGGTGCTTTCATCGGCGGCCGTACGGTATGAATCTTCTCAACGTTCTATTTTGTTTAACCAAATACAATACTGCATTGCTTACGCTTACGCCTGCTGCTTTATGTGAATCTTAGGCTTACATGAGTTCTGACGACGTGGATAACCTCGACGGCGATTTGACAGCCAAAGTTTTGCACTTGATGAATATTAATCAAGTTTACTTGAGTCAACGTGGTCCCTCAGGCGGGTCCGAGAAACTTGAATCGGCATTTTTGTTTTTCTTCCAACAATTTCGCAAAAGTTACATAGGAGATACTTCCCACAAGTCATCAGTGGTGGGTTTAGCATAATTTAATAATTCCTTGTTGCAGAAAGAATATAGTAAAGAGGAAACATAATTGGATCTGGTATAGAAAATATCTGACACAAGGATTAACGATGCTGTCATTAACCCTGTAGGTCTATAGCAAATTGTCAGAAGCATTTGGCCTGAGCGATCAAAACATGGTATTAAGCCTGATCGTAAATAAGATGTATGTGTAATACTGCTCCCATACTCTTAGAAACAATGAAATCAACCATATACTAACTACTCTCACTTGCACACTTGGCCTTTTGTAGCATGACCAATCTGACGTTTTGGGGCCAAAGCCCATCCGTCATCACTAAATCGTTGCGACTATTCAATGACTTGGCTAGCGGGTATGCATTATTGTTATTGTAATTCGCCACCTTCAAATAACTTGTTGCAAAATCGTAATTAACCAAATGTCAACCTCTCTCTCTCTCTCTCTCTCTCTCTCTCTCTCTCTCTCTCTCTCTCTCTCTCTCTCTCTCTCTCTTTTTTTTTTTTTTTTTTTTTTTTTTTTTTTTTTTTTTTTTTTTTTTTTTTTTGGTCTAATGCTGGCATTCAATTTTGTTGCACAAATAGTTACAGCAGCGTGAAGCAGCTTCGCAAGCTCGACAGCACACAATATATTATGCAGAACCATGCATCTAAACAGTTTTCCTTCCTGGAGAATAGTGACAATAGCGCTAGCCGTATGGTTTATTACAGCTCTCTTTCCAAAGTGTTATTCGCGGAAGACAGTGGGGAGCGAGAGTTTTATGAATTCATGAAGCCGTTTGAGGTTACTTTTGATAAATTAGCAACGTTGCCTAGCATCGAGGCGTTTAGGCAAGAGCCGGTCAAAGTATGTATCGTACGCTCACCCGTAATCACCTTTTTAATCGATTTGCAATTATCACTTAACATACTAATCGTTCTCTATTCACCTCATTTATGTAGAGGATTTTGCAAGAAGTTTTCAAAGATCTCCGAGGCTTTATTAATCCTGTCCAAACGAAAAAGAACTACATGGTCTTCTTCGATTGGTTCTACCCTGACCGCATGCCTGTTCTTATTCATGGACTTGAAGCATGGGGGAATGATCGTCTGGCCATTACACTCCTCAAATTTTTTGCCGAGCTTGTGCATAACAAGGGTCAGCGGCTAAATTTTGAAATTTCAAGCCCAAACGGTATCCTCCTCTTTCGTGAGACAAGCAAGGTCCTAACAACCTATGGTGAGTACCTTGTGTCATTTAAATATTAGACTTTTGTAAATGCTTCTGAAAAAAAGTCACCAGCCCAAGCATGTGTATGCACTATTTGTGTTCTCTCTCTCATTTTTTTTTATTTTATTTTATTTTTTTATAATTGCTTGTAAGGCCGCATTCTCCTCAACCGACCGGCTACTACCATCAATGACAAATATACCGACAAGTAAGTTTCAATCATTTCATTATGATTTTGGGAAGTTGTTGCCACCTCAAAAACTAAATTACTCTCGTGCTTAGGTACAAGGGGATATCAGTATGCTTCTCAATCCTTACACGTGCATTATCTGGACGTTACGTTAATTTCGGTGTATTCCCACTATACGGCGACAAGGCTCTCGATCATGCCTTGGAAATTTTCTTCCAGATGATGCTCAGCATACCTCTGGATGACATGATGGTACGCATGTTTTCTATGGTATGGCGTTGATCAAGAGTAATACGAATGATGGCTAACAGCGTTCGTGTCTAATTCTAAATTTTAACAGGCCTTTCCGAAATTGACGCGTACATTTTTCAGTGCATTGGATGTGTTTACCAATGAGCACATGATGGTCATGCCATCCATGAACGCTGAAGTGTTTCTTTACCTGATGCGTGCCCTTGCAGAGGGCATAAAGTCAGTCGATATCAACATATGCTCACAGGCCTGCTCCTGTATTGACCATTTATGTACGTTTGTCGTACAGCAATCCGAGAAGGAACGACCATCGCCGCATTGGCTCCTGTCCTTCCTTAACAATTCTCCTGGCGTCTTACCATTGCTCTTTTCCACCGTATTCAACACGGTGCTGTTCGAGGACCGCTCCATACAATGGAGCTTATCAAGACCTCTATTGGGACTAATGCTACTGAATAGAGAGGTGAGTGGATGAAATCTTCAGACCTCCTCGTGGTAATTTGGTTCCGCTCAGAATAAATTGACGCAAGCCGTACTCCTGCCTTTCAGTTTATGCTTGAGTACACGCAAACAGTCATCAATAGCCAGCTTCCGGAGCGACGTGAATTTTTACATAAGGTGCGTCTAAGGGATGAAGGTCCATCTATCGATATGATAAATTTTTCTAGTTGCTTAGCATGTTTGAACTTTTTTCCTTATCACAGTCTCTAGGGACGCTGATGGAAGAAGTCGAGTGGACGAATCTATCCGCCAAGAACCGCGACCGCTTTACACAAAACCTTGCCAATTTCCGACGGGAGTTAAATTCGGCTAGTCTTAGCCTCATACTTCCGGCAGTTGAATACGGGACGGGGATGTTTGGCCTTTGAGATTGTGAACGGGATAGCTTCATCTAATGTAGTGGATCTGGGTCGGCGAAGCTTTCCTTCATCTAGCTAAAATGAGAGCAAGTGCACGGGACACGTTGGTATGCTATTATTGCCAATCCGAAATCAGCGCTATACAGTATTAATTCTCCCATTTACTATTGATTTTTCTTGCAGATTTGTCCTTTTATTGAGAAAATTTGGGCAGAATTCCTGCACACTAGATCATGTTCGTTTTAATTTTTTTTTTTTTCTTTTGCACACTCCATTGCGTCACCAAAGTTTTTTTTTGATGTCTTTTATATACATACCCACCACCATTTTCTGTTGTGATGTTCCTTTCCTTTCGGTTCTTTGTTCTTTATACATTTTGTGTTCTTGAGCTCTCCCTTCCTTAGTCGCTAGTTTGACCAACATTGTGTACAGTAGAGGTGTGTAACTATGGCAATTATTTTTGCTCATTTCCCCATTTTCATGTGGTGGTTTAGTGATTTGTAGCTTCATAGGGTTGTGGCACTCTCTCTTGTCATTGATTACATTTTCTTCTTCATTGCTTTAGATGACTATCACAATGTAGAGTCATGAGATCACAATCCATGTAGAAAAACAGAAATTATCGAAGCCACTTTGTAGATAGATTCTCTCTCTCTCTCTCTCTTTTTTTTTTTTTTTTTTTTTTTTTTTTTTTTTTTTTTTTTTTTTTTTTTTTTTTTTTTTTTTTTTTTTTTTTTTTTTTTTTTTTTTTTTTTTCTTTTTATTATATATATCAATTTTGGATCTTTTTTTTTTTCTTCTTCTTCTTCTTTTTCTTTTCTTTCATTTCTTTCATTTTTTTTCTTTCTTTTTGAGAGAGCGGGCGTTACTTTTCAGTTAATCTTGCTTCGGATGAATTTGGTGCGACATGAAATTTGTGGCAAGATGGTAAATCCATCAACTTGAATTGCGAAAGGACAAAGCCTCCCATAACACCGTAACTTCATGATCTTATCACTCTAATCTCTGCTTATCCACTCCCCCCACAGGCAATCTATTTCCTGAATGAAGTATTGAACATCATGTTAGGTAACTCACGTAATATAAGGGTATCTGATAGTATATTATATCTAAATACGTATCTCTTCAATTGTAATACAGCTGCAAAAATATTATAATTATAGGTATTAATCGCTATGGCAACTACTCAGGACACGTGATCTAATTCAAATCACATGATACTTATTGATGACGTGACGTCGTTACTGGATAAACAAACATATTGCACCTTGAGCTTGAGCCAGGTAATCGCGGTAATCGCTAGCCATCTTATGTTTCTCTCTCGCTTTGATGTTCCAGACATCTCGTTTGGTATATCTCCCTGTCACACAATGACTTGGGGAATGGCTGCGTAGCGTGGTTTGATACCATGACAAAATGGTGAACCATGACAAAATGGTGAAGAGTCCCTGGGTCGTGTCCCACGAACACACTCTCTTGCCACTACGTAGTGACATCAACCTTTATTATCTCTCTTGAGGTTTCAAACATCTGTTTGGCACATCTCCCTGCTGTACAGCGAATGGCTCGGGGAATGGCTGCGTAGCGTGGTCTGATACCATGACAAAATGGTGAAGGGTCCCTGGGTCGTGTCCCACGAACACACCCTCTTACCACTACGTAGTGGCCTCAACTCTCTTTTGTTTCGTTTTTTGCCATTCCCTCTACCTTTTATGCCTTCCCATCGCCTTTTGCGATTTCGCCATAATGCATTGTCAACGGCTTCATATATATATATGTATTCGATGCCTGCACTTTCACGTTCTTTCCGACGTTTTTTGAAGCCTATTTGCCTGTCGCTTCAATATTTTTTACTTCGACTTTAACATCATTGTGCCCCTTATCGTTTGCCTGTCTGTAAGACGCTTACGCGGCTCTCATCCAACCTTTCGTTTAACGTTGAGTTAGCTTGGCAATTAGCAAAGTCGATTCTGTGTTGCATTTAAAAGTTGCTCGATTATCGCCTAATTCATTCAAATTTAAGGCGATTGTAGAGATCAGCCTGTTTTATTAGGTTCCTAAAAAGTACTTGACCTCTCGATGGACGGTGCAAGAAAGATCGTGTTGAACCTTCTTACAAGCCATCGCCTCACAGCGTGTGCGTTCTTCAAGGAAGCGGAGTACACGAGCTCATGTAGGGACACAGCTGAGAGAGATCTCATCGAGGCTTTGGAGGCGATCTCTCAATACAAATCGGCAAAGCTGGCGAGTCGGGCGCGCAGTTACCTTGCGGATCTGCAGGTGATCATTTATTGGATCATAATATGGTTGGCGTTTCTTTATTTGTATCTAACTTGGAAACTCGATTTTGTAGAAACGCGGGTTCTCTTCGAGGTCTATAGAGTCATTCTGGGCTAGCTTGGCGAAGGAGGAAGCAGAGGCAAGCTCGCATTTTGCTATAGATCTAGACATAATAAAGAACCACAGTTGCGATGTAATATAATATTTCTCTTTTAGACCTCTCTAAAACTGCAACTTGATGCAGGCTCTCGACGAGCCCTGACGGCAACCACCGCACGTGTGGTCGAGCAGATCGTGCAAACCGAAGCAAAACACACCGGACCAAACCCATTTTTAATAACTTCAAAGCGAAAGTTGGCAGAAACTGACTTTGGCAGTGTCACCCAGACGTCTGCACTCTCTGAAGAGGACACCAGCGACGTTTCATTTCGTCCTCAATCATCGGATTCTGAAGAAAGCACAGTAGAAGTAAACAAGGATAATCGCGATTACAGAATGGAATGGTTTGTTGGCCCCGGTGTTGAGGAGTCAAAGTTGAGGAAAGATGCTCCTCAGGTAACTTATAATCACCTTAATATGAAATATATGCAGCGACTATAATTGTTATTTGACTTCATTATTTTTTACATTTTTTGCAGTGGATTGTTGGTGCTGCCAATGTGTCATTACTCCTACTTGAGTATCGCCAATCATCTGTACAGAAGGCAAGATCAGATACAATGGAGAGTGCAGCTGAAGTTCTGTAAGTAATCGTCTCTGCTAGAATTCTTATTAGTGCGAGTTCTTCACAATCATCTTTACTCATGGATTTTATTTTAGTGCTATCAGTCACATATTCCTAATGGAAGAGGATGCCTCATATGGAGTTCGAGAACGGTTTGATGGCGAGCTGTGGACCTCAATCTTCAAGGAGATCAAAGCGGAATATATTCCTGTCAAGTTATCAGATGATGACATTTTGAGATGTTTTCAGATGGCCCAGGTAAATATTTTGAAATGTCATGTTCAGATCTCCATATTTATATGAGCTGAAAAGTCTTTCAATCCTCTTGATAACAAGACCGCGAGCAGCAACTTCAGAGATTGTAAGGCGTTGATTAAAAAATGGCATCGGCTGAGAGATGATACAACTGAGGACGTGGTGTTGGAGGTGTTTGATGGCATGTAAGTAAATTATGCTCAAAAAAAAAAAAAAAAAAAAAAAAAAAAAACCCCTATTGACGTCCAGTTATTTTCAATGCAATTTTTTTTTTTTTCCTACCATATCAGTCTCCTTCAGATTTCATTGAATACAAAAATGGTTGACTCAAATGAAGATACCTTCATTCATAAAATTCTGGCGCCATTTGTAATGCCATTCTTTGCAGATACCGAACTAGTTGAATGTGTGTGGTGGGTATTTCTTGTAATTTTTTTCTTCTCATAAGTATTATCTTAATGCTATCTAATTAAATGAATGTGTTGCAATAATAATGAATATCAGGGCGAATGATGAGTTGGACGCTTCCTACCACCGCAAGCGCAAGTTTGATCCTTCACTTCAAGGAAGGAAGCCAGACTTTGCAGTATTCACGTCCAATCAGTACAAGAAGGCACACTTGCTGGTAGTAGAAGTAAAGTCGGCAAAGTATCATGCTACAAAGAGCAAGGAGCTGTACGATGACCTTGTAAAGCTTGGAAACGAGATGAAAGATGTAATGGACAAGATCATTGATGACGGTGTTGACAAAGACGTGGTGGTGTGCGGTCTTCTGGTGGAAGGTAGGCATCTAGTTATGGGTTCACTTCTTGGGCAAACATTTAGGTGCGCATTCAATTATTCATGACCTCTGTAACCTAATTAGGGTTTCGGTGTGATCTGTTCGCGATGGATCTGCGGTACGATGCGATTTATCGGATGGTTCGGTTGGGGCGGTTTTATCTGCCACGGGACCGATATGATTTCGGCGTCGTTCCCACAGCTATTCAAGTTCTTCTGCAAGCTAAGGTGAGAGTAGAGATGTTCCACTGTCTGTGGTGTTTAATGTGGTATCTAATACTTGCATTTTGGCAGACAATCGTCACTCGGTCTGCTCAGCTCTGCGTTGAGAGCTTCCGAATCCCATTCAATCGCGATACTACACCCCCGAATCGCGGCGAGATGACTCGGGAGTCATTCCATACACCAATAAAAATTCCAATTAAGGTATTGAAGTAGGACAAGGCCTTGTTACTGTTATGTAATTGTCCAGAGGGAATCGTCGATCTGACCTAAGTCAGTGTTGGCGGATTACACTTTTACAAGCAGGGTGTATTATTTTTGGCTTTTAGTGTAAAATGTAATACGTGTAATACGTTAAGATTATTGATTGTCGGGGTACCAAGCTGATTTTTCACATCTTCACATTAGCTGATAAACCCAGCATTTCGGAATTGGGTGGCTGACAGATCAATTCTGTTTAAAAAATACTAATTAAAAAATACTACAGTGACATAAGCTGTTAATGTGATTTCTGGCTATCAAAAATGAAGTAAAACTCACTGAACATATTAATTAGACTCAAAGTCAAAAGAATTTAATTTTTAAAAAAACATGGTTGAAATCTCCCTATTGAATATACAAGCAAGACAACGACAAAAATAAAATCGTCGAGCCTCCCACAAACAAACAAACAAACGATCCCGCTGTCGTACATTCCCATTTTCGTTTAAACCAAATTACTACGTGAGCTCGACTACGTCCTAGCTGCCTCTTCGCCAAACTTTTCCCTCAGCGCAGCGACCTCCCTTACAAGCACGCGCTTTTGTGCGTTAGCCCGCCTCGAAATTTCCTCCACCGACCGTTTGCTGGCGTCATCTAGCCGCGCTGGGTTAATATGTGAACCCACGTCGATCATGGTGTCAAGGACAGCGCCTAGCTGGTTAGGGAGCCTAGACAACCGAAATTAAGGGTAGTATCGCGTATTATTGAAAGTGTAAATGTAAGATTGCATCTAGGAATAGCTATAGATGCTGCACTAACCAGGTGATAATGGGGGAGCCGCCTGTCGCAACGGGGTGGTTGGAATACTTGAGGATGTATTCTTTGGTGAAATTCCAGTGACGATGGCGAAAGGCGCGAATCTGGTCCACATTGGCGAGATAGACGGCTGATGTCGCAAAGTGGATGGGAACGTGGGTTATATAGTATATTCGAGTTAATCGAATGTTCAAATACACGTTGTGGCATACACCAAGATAGCAATGAATTCCCGAGAGTGTATGGTAGTTTTACCAGCTGAAGAATCATCCTGAAGTGCAAATTGCTTCAACTCAACTTCGTCAGCACGACGCTACAACGTAAAGCAAGGTATAATTTAGCTAGTAATAGAGATGAGATAAAAAGATCAAATCGATATACCACCCATCCTTAAATGAGAATCTAACCTGGACGTATTCCAAAAACTCTTTGTGGTTGGTGGGTCTGTAAGAACGAAAATCGCGCAAGACTTCTGTCAACGGGTTATTAGGCATTGAACTTGTCAACTGGAGAAGATTGTCACCAAGCGGAATCATGGAGTCGTTAGCGCCGCTTTCGCCGCGATGAAATAGAGGCTGATCCGAGACACCTTCGTAGATAACACCGTTGGGGAACATAGGCTAAAGGGGATAGTAAATGAAATATATGAATAGAAGGAAGCAATGAGTTTTTAATCTATTGGTTTAAAAAGACGAGATTAGCCAGTAGAACCAATCTATTGTGAATCAACCTTTGCCTCACCTGATTCTTTGTCCCCATGATGAAGGTCCTGAACTTTTGATAATCTCCAGGCTCGCTTCTTGACCACATAAACTCCATTTCACTGTTGATTAGCTCGTAGGTATCGTTGAGACACTTCATTGCCCTATTGAACGCCAGACGATCGCGCCTCGAAGCGGCATCGAGCGAGTCAGTAGCGTGCTGGATCAAGTCACCCGAATAGGCAACCATGGTGACATGGTTGAGAATGAATCCTTTCCTACAAGAAAGGGGAAAGGTATATTGGTCTCGAGCTTTCAAAAAAAAACGTACGTGATATTCGCAACTTGTATAACTTACTCGGACTCTGTGCCAGCGAAGGAGCGGATGATGTCAAGATTATCGTACGTGAGGCCCTTGAATGGGTTTTTCCTCTGCCAATTGTATAAACTATATACATTTGTATACAATTCAATAAATTTGTCCCGTGCTTTGATGGAGAGAATTAATTAATTTCGCACCTGTAACTCAGAGCATATTCCATGAAAGGCTTAGCACCGATCCTCTGGGCAACCTGGGCGAGCGGGACGGCGATACTGGACGGTAGAATTTGTCTGCCAAGGCCGTATTCGCTCTTACTGCGATACATGATGTCGCATGGCTCCAAGAGGTAGGCGGAGGCAAGAAAAGTGTAATCCCGGTACAACGCTATAATTGTCAAAAAAGGACGATGTAGTTGCATCGCAGTAACAATTAACAGGGGGAAAGAAAAGAAAAGAAATCTCCCATTTACCGGAAAGCAGTCGTTCATCGACAATATGGTTGATCTCGCATGCTTCCAATTCACTGTGAACGGCGTCACCCAGTTGACCATGTGCTAAGAGACCCTTAGAACCGTCAGCAAGATTGAGCGGCATGCGCTGAAGAAGTGACTCGACTCTGGCAAATTGATCGGGCAACTTAGTCATCGGGTCCTATTGATCGATTAATCGCAAAGGGAGTATTTTTGTGTCAGCTACATGAATTTCCTTTTCAAGAACAGCTTTTTAGCATGACTACTTACCCGTCTCGGCAGGAACCCGTTCTTTGTACCAACCATGAAACTAGGAATTTGAGTGTTCTCTGGCATAGTGTCTCTGAGGATTGAAAATTGATCCAACTGGTGGGCGTGTAGACGAACTACGGAAGGCGCAAGGGCGCCTGTCGATAGACAGCGAATTGAGACGGCAGAGCGCATACGTCGCAATGATGAGCTGAGCATAGCTATTCTGTTTTCTTATTTTATTTTTTTTGAAGAGGGAGAGAGAGAAAAGGAAGGTTTGCAAAAAGGCGAATAATGGAGACATGGCGATAAGGACCAAGAGAATTTATATTACAAAATATCAATTCGAAACCGAGGCCGCCCACCGTGAGAAAAATTCTCTCCGACCTTGCCACGTTGCTTGCTAATTCTAATTTTCTCACGGATCATTAAGTTTTGTGATGATAGCGGTTCAGAACAATACCGGGTACTAACTAACTGTGGATTTGATATCTTGTGGGGGGTACACTAAACGGAGAGGACTTGTAAGGTGTATCAGCCAGTTTAATGGAAATTAAATACGATGATATGTAGTTATTTGTACTGAATTTAACATTGTATGTAATAAAATACTCTAATATTTATCATTTTATTACTCAATTTTTGCGTATGGCCATTTAGTGTACCCCGGGTACTAACCGCGAAATGGCTTCGAGTGGTCTTGTAACCGGAAATTTACGGTACTTCGGATATGCAAGATAAGCCAATTCCTTATTCATTTGACGTGCCCGCTCCGAAATTCTATCATTCTTGATGATACATCACCGCGCCTAATTTCATGCGAGCTCAACCCCAGGAGCTGTTAGTTTATCTTGGGTCCTTCCACATAGGGTAGATCCAGCTAGCCGGCTAAGGGTCTAAGCCACGGGCGTTGCTCCGAAGCGGTCTGCGGCTTGCTAGAAAGCCTGCTGGACGCTCCCGAAGCTTGTTGGTATTGTCTAAATGTTGCCCGAAGCCTGCGTTACAGTCTGAAGCTTGCCTCGTTGCAGTCTGAAGCTTGCCCAATATTTCTGAGGTTAGCCCATTGTTCTGAGGCCCGAAACGTATTTGTAAAGACAACGCACTTTATTGTGCGAAGAATCTGCACATATTATTAATTTTATTAAATACGTTTTTCTATGAATATATACAGTATTCCCTCGATATAATCACACCCCGATACAGTCACATATGTGATATAGTCACATCAAACTCTGGTCCCGAATTTTATCACGTATAATCCCTTGATATAGTCACACCCTCGATATAGTCACTATCACACCAAGTTAAGTGAACAAAAAAAAAAAGACAGTCAATTTTCCCTCGATATAATCACATATCACATGTAAAAAATATATAAGGTTAATTAAATTAACAATAAAGTCACAGAGTGTAACAGCTATCACCATTACACAAAGTCCATCAAAGTTAAGCAGAGAAAATAAAATAAAGGTCGCCAATTCCCTTGATATAATCACACCCCATATATATGGTTAGTCATTCAATATATATAGTTAAGTCAAAATCACATATGCATCACACAGCTTTACGTTGATAATATATTGATTAAACATGGTGGCTTTTTGATGTTCATCATTTGTATGTTTACTACGTTCACTACTACTACCTACGTTCACTACCACTACTCTCATTTATTATATTCACTACCACTATTTATTACATTCACTACTACTACCCTCAGATTTACTACATTCACCATTACTACTCTCATTTATTACATTCACTACTACTACCCTCAGATTTACTACGTTCACTACTGCCACTCTCAGAGTTTGACATATATCAAAGTCAATGCCATATATCAAAGTCAACTTAACAGGTATATATAATTTATAATTTATCTACTCTCAGTGCTCCAAGTGTTGAACTTTAGTGCTTTGAGTTGAACTATAGTGCTCTAAGTTGAACTATTTAAATCCAACTTAAATCTTGACAAATAAATTCATAGAAAATCCAAAAAAAATCCAAATAAAAAAATCTAAAAACAATCCTATTTTTAGATTTTTTTATTTGGATTTTTTTTGGATTTTCTATGAATTTATTTGTCAAGATTTAAGTTGGATTTAAATAGTTCAACTTAGAGCACTATAGTTCAACTCAAAGCACTATTTACTTTTTTTTTTAAATAGTTATTTATTAGTCTTTATATCTTTATTATATTTAGCAATGAGTCTAAAACGTCAAGTATTGAGTGATAAAGACAAATATAATATTTGTCAAAAAGCATCTAAGAATGCAAAGTTAACTCATGATGAACTTGCAAAAGAGTATGTATTTTATTATAAAACTGTATAATTATATAAATATTAGTTTATATTAATATTTATATTAATATAAATTTAGATACAACTGTGATCGTACTACAATTTCGAAGATTCTACAAAAAAAAGAAATCTGGCTTACAACTACACTAATACCTCAGGATGCTATTACATTTCAGCATAAAGAGAGCAAGTTTCCAAATGTAGAGGAAGCATTATCTCTTTGGGTCAGCAATGCATTAGTTCACCATCTGGCAATTAGTGATGATATTTTAAGAATCAAGGCTACCTCTTTTGCAAGATCT
>RBNK01000955.1:0-18826 GCA_003990785.1 Endogone sp. FLAS-F59071
TTTTTTTAAAAAAAAAAAATAAAAAAAAAAAAATATACCAAGGTCGATGGTATAAAAATTTAAAATGGAAGATTTTAGTAATTATTTACTGTCGAGATTGATTACAAAAAAAAAAAAAAAAAATAAATAAAAGAGGAAAAAAAAAAAAAAAAAAAAAAAAAAAAAAAAAAAATTTTACCGAATAATAAAAAAAAAGAAGGTTGGAGTTTTTTTTTTTTTTTTTCCTATCTCTCTGTTGTATATGGAATGGTCCACAAATAGCGGTCCTGGAAACGTTTTTCGACTTGGCTAAATCACAAAACACACATAAGAAAAACCCCCGAATACACTCGCTATTCGCTATTCCGATCATGAAGCTTGGCACACCCGCATCACCTCCGGATGCACTCTCCCGACGCTTGCCAACGCTTCGTTCAATTTCGCTTGCGCCAGCTCTCGCTGGCCACCGCCTTTGCCATCGAGGGTCTTGAGCAAGTCTTTGAGAACCTGTTGTCATGCAGCCGTTGCGTCACAATAGTGAGCCAATAGCGGAATAAGCCAATAGCGGAATAAGCCAATAGCGGATTTGGTTCTGCAGGATAAGCCATAAGACGACTTACCACTCCCGCATCTACATCCTTCAGCTCTTCCCCATTTACTGCCACGACCATTGTGCTCCTCCACACCAGTACATGCAACTCCCGCGGCCTATCCTCTTTCAAGAAGTTAGCGCGTGCTTGCAGGAACGCGGCGTCGAGTTCGGCGTCCACGAGGTGCAGCTGAAGCGAGTGGTCTAACGGAGCGATCAATCAGCACCGCAACGCTACAGAGTTATCAGGATACATCATAGGGAAAATACACACCTTTGTACCGCCCAGTCAATGGAACCCAGGGGTCGGGCGCTCGCGCAAGCTTGTCGTATGTGGAGGAAAGTTGACGCTGAAGGTCCTTGTTGTGATCAAGGAGCTTGGTGAGCTTCTGGTCAATTTCTGACGTGGACTTCGCCTTGGAGACCGTATTGTGATTAATAAAACGGATTGGGATAGTGAGAACAAGGCTGACACGCTGAATATTAATCGTGCCAAGAGAGAATCGTGCAAGACACCAAAGGCTAAATCTATCGTGCATACTTACCCTCAAGACGCTTAATACACGAGGTATTGGCTCATACTGTTTACGATACCAATCCACGCACGCACGACCTGCCACCGCTTCAATTCTCCTTGTGCCTGTGCCAACGGGATGGTGAATATCAATTAAGTACAAGGTCCAGAAATTCAATAACCTCCTCTCCTGAAAGTACATCACGAAAAAATAAATCCAGAGGTAACGATCCATACCAGCCGCGACAGATGCCTCACTGACGATCTTGAAAGGATAAATTTTGGCGATGTCATTCACGTGGGTTCCACCGCACAACTCTTTAGATACGTTCGGCACCTGTGGTATCAACAGTGCTCAACGTTAGGCCGTATATTACATTAAATTACTGGTAAGTGCGATTGAGCGAGCAATTATTCTGGAGTATACCTCAATCACTCTCACAATGTCCGTGTACTTCTCCGAGAATACGGCGACGGCACCAGAGTCAATCGCGTCCTTGAGAGGCATATGCTGTGCGAAGTATAGGAGCAATAGTCATCGGCCTCTTGACTTATGGGGAGACATTCTTAATTTACCAGAGGCGCAAATAGCGTACGAATCCCTCACCTTCACCTCGGTCAGCGCCTTTGACAACGTCACATCGTTGACCCAGTTCTCGATCTGCCCTAGCTGCTCCGGCGTCACGGGCTTGCCGTAGGTGAAATCAAAGCGCAGCCGGTTAGGCTCGACCAGTGAGCCTTTCGGAAAATTTGCCACAGTAGCAGTTATGAAGGTTAGGCTTAAAAATATTGAACATTTTTACACTAATATAAAGCCAAACTCACCAGCCTGTATGACCTCCATTCTCAGTACGCCCTTGAGTGCTGCGTTGAGCAGGTGTGTGGCCGTGTGGTGAGTCTCAGCGCCCTCCCGCCGTTCAAGGTTCACATGGGTGCGTACGAGCTGACCAGGCTGCGCTCGCACAGGAGTACACGCGCATATATGTATCAAAACCAATCTCAAACCTCGAAATTTGATCCTCAACGCTAAACCCTCTCACTTTCCCTTACAACTGTCCACTCAGTTCACCCACCTACCTGTAAAAACACCAAATCTTCTTCAACAACCTCCCCTCCCGCGGGTTTCACACTCAGCGCCATCCCGCCTTCGTACGGTTGAAACACATCAACTACGTCCCATCGCCGCCCGCTGGCGAGCATCACGTGACCCATATCTGGGACCTGGCCACCACCTAAGCCGTAGAAGGGGCAGGGCTCGATGGCGAGGACGACGTTATTGGTGGTAACTACAAATGGAATCGGATAGTGCGAGTGTAACTATGGGCATGGGAGACAAACGTACAAATGATAGAAAAACTTACCATCCTGCGGGACGTCCACGGCGACGATCATAGACTCTTGATGCAAGAGCGAGTGGTCGTAGCCAGTGAAGGTCGGGAAGATATTACTGTTCCGCCATTCTGCAAAGCACGTGGAGACGTCAGATTAGCCGTGATTATTATTATTATTATTTACTAATATTTGTGATGAGAAAACATCGTACCAGACAGTCGTGCCTTTTGTGATACGTTAAACGACTTCCATGATGCTCGACCCAGCTTCTTCTGTTTCTCCTGCAGCTCCTCCACTCCTAAACAAGAGTAACAAGAATTAATAATAAAACCCATACCTTACTAAACCTATCAAGTCCGTAGTACATACCCTCTAAATCAACCTCCCATCCCCTCTCTCCCGCAATCACTTCTGTCAGGTCGACAGGGAACCCATACGTATCGTATAAACGGAACGCCGCATTGGCGGGCACGCGTCTTCCCTCTCGCAGGTCTGCGCGCGCGAATAGCTCCTCAAGTAGCGCCAGCCCTTTTTCGAGGGTGGCAAGGAAGCTGTGCTCCTCTTGCTCAATGATGTTACACACCGGAGCCGCGCGAAGGGTGAGGTCAGGGTATGCGTCGTGGCCGAGTGAGGTAAGGAGATAGGGGTACAGTTTCGTCATGAAGGGAGCTGATGTAGCGAAGAGGGGGAGAAGTTCAATATAAGTGGGAGGATGGTGACATAAAAATGAATCGAGAAAAGGACGATATGAAACACTCACTATTAAAGCCAAGCTGACGACCAGATCGCAATGCACGACGGATGATCCTCCTCAATACATATCCACGACCAATATTACTATTGCAAAGCAAAATGATATGACAAAAATTGTTAAAAATATACTAATTCAAGACAAACTCTGCAAAGTGAACTGTAGCTCGTACAATTACACACCTTGGTATTACCCCATCATTAATCAAGAAACACATGGCACGAAAATGGTCAGCAATGATCTTCTCGTGCGACGACGGTTCTCCCGAGTTTGAGACAGCCTAATATGTGATGGTTTAAGATTTAATTGAATATTCAATGGCAAAATTGACGAGTTTACTAGATATCGCATGCGGATCAGCAACAAAGCTCACCAGCAACCCTCGCTTCGCCATCACCTCGTTCAGACCACTTATCAGGATCTGGAACGAGTCGATCTGGTAATTGTTTTTCTTGCCCTGTGCCATATAACAGAAAGAAGGCGTTCAGCAATCATCAAATTGGATGAATTTTCAAGCCCTAAATTAAGCGGTATTTCAACAGATAGTATAGTGCATACCTGCAAGACGGACGCCAGGCGTTCTATTCCCATGCCCGTATCGACGCACGGTATCGGGAGCGCCTCGAGCACTCCCTCCGCCGTCCGGAAGTTCTGCATGAAAACCAAGTTCCAAATCTCGAGCCACCTGGAGCGGATATTTCGCACGCAAGAGTCCAGGTCAGGTCTTGCGCTCGCTTCCATTCAACTGTGTGCTCCTGTCCCTCCCTTTACCTTTCGGGGTTGGTCTCGTCCTGTGTGTCCCAGAAGATCTCAGTGCACGGCCCGCATGGTCCTTCCCCGTCGCCCATCGACCAGAAGTTGTCCTCAGCACCGCACCGCACAATTTGGTCTTCCGTTAGGCCCTCCTGATCACGCCAAATCTCAAAAGATTCCTGGTCGGTTTCCAAAACGCTGTTTTGCAAATGGCAGAGAGCGGATTATTAGACGAGAGTACGCGACACAATATAATGTTTTGCAGCCGAAAACCACAACGCATACATACGTGACACGCAGCCGGTCTATAGGCAATTTCAATTCTTCAGTCAAAAAGTACCAGGCGTATCGAATGGCCTGGGCCTTGGAGTACAAACCGAAGGAGAAGTTGCCGAGCATCTCGAAAAAGGTGTGGTGGCGGGGGGTATGGCCCACATTATCGAGGTCATTGTGCTTGCCTTTGGAGATTTGACGCGTGGATACGATCGACAAAGTGTAGGGATCGTTGTTTAAAGTGGAGAGAAAGATAAACAACCTAAGCCACTGTGGGGAAAGAGACAGAACGTACCTCCTGCACGCATGCATTTTTGGACCGAAACGGCGGCCCCAAATGGGGCCGTTCCAGGTTTGAGAAAATACTCCTTGAACTGCACCATTCCTACACCCGACAACGATCATGGTAATGGTGAGCCACTTTTGCACCACCACCGAACCCACACTCCAGTCGACATGTCGTCTTACCCGCATTGGTAAAAAGCAGCGTCCTGTCATTGTGTGGTATCAGGCTCGAGCTCTCAATGCGCTGGTGCCCCTCCGCGGCGAAGTAATCCGTGAATCGTGTGCGGATTTCGGCGCTCGACAGACTCTGCAGGAGCCGGAAATGCGGCACGGCGAGACGATGAGCTGTAGGGCGGGAGGGTACGAGCAGCGTCCATGGTAATTTTGTGGGTGTCGCGAGGAAGTATGAGTTAGCATGGAAGGTCCGCGCGAAGGGCCGGGGTATCGTTAGGACGCGATGCAGCATCGAGGCACTATGGTAGCGAAGCCACCAACCGTGGCCTATATATACTTTTCTTCGGATCATGTGACCCGCAAAATTCTTGAGATTTATAATTTATGGAACTTGAGTATATACCAAACCGTGCCGTAGAACAATGAGCAATCCATACGGACCCGAATACGTCCGCCCCGAGGGGGCCTTCAGTCGTGAAAACTTTCTCAAGGAGATGGACACGATTCCGCTGTTCATGACGCGGTTGCCCGAGGATGCCGACGACAATCCCATGCTGTCCGCTTTGCAGTCGCTCAAGTACGACGGCACGCCCGAAGGTGCTTAGCTTCTCCGATCTCCAATCGTTTTCTATTTGATTAGGCCGACACTGATTACGATACCATGTCTATCTGATCCGGTTGCAGAGGTCGCGGAAAATTTCAAGAACCAGGGCAACGACTCCTTCAAGCAGGGCAAGTCCGGATACCAGGACGCCGTAAAGTACTATACCCAAGCCCTCGAGACCAACTGCAACGATGTCAGTATTATCGAGGCGTGCTACGCGAACCGCGCGGCCGTTAACCTCGAACTTCGTAAGTTTCCATCCTTCCCGTTCCTTCCGCACTCTAACCTTCTTTGTCCCTCACGCTTTACCTCTTTACCTCTCGCGCAGAAAACTACGGCATGGTCCTCAAGGATTGCGCAAAATGTCTCGGCCTTAATCCACGCAACATTAAGGCGCTGTACCGTTCCGCACGAGCGCTGTACGCTCTAGACCGGTGTGACGAAGCAATTGACTGCTGCGACCACGGACTGGCAGCCGAGCCGACTAACCTGGCACTCAAAGCCCATAGGGAGAGGTGTGTAACGAGGAGGACTGAGGTGGAGGAGAAGAGGAAGGTAAAAGAAGACAGGGAAAGAAAAGAGCTGGAAAGGCAGGAAGCACTGGCGAAAGCTATTGAGGTGGGTTTTCTTTCGAGGAGGAAAGGTGGGGTGTGCTGGTGGCTTGTGTGAATAGTGTTACTCACCACACGCAATCCGTCTCTCACATACAGTCGCGCAACATCAAGCTCTCAACCACCGACCCCGCCGTCCTTGCCTCCGCCAACATCACCTTCGACCCTGCCACAAATACACTCTCCTGGCCCGTCTTCTTACTTTATCCGGAACATAAGGAGAGTGACCATATACAGGCCTTCTCCGAGCGTGACACGCTACAGGATCACCTCGACGTCGTCTTCGAACAGCCGGCGCCTTGGGACCGCGCAGGGGCTTACACACCGGGAGGAGTCGAGGTGTACTTTGAAACGAATACAGGGTTACATCCGGGCCTTGTGAAGGTGGGGAAAAGGTTGACGTTAGGGGAGGTGCTAGGGCATCCAAAATGCGTGGTACAGAATGGGGTGCCGAGTTTCATTGTGTTGCCAAAGACAGGGGGGTTCAAGGATGAATTCTTGGCGAGGTATAAGAAGTGATTGGGAGGTTCTGGCCAGGGAGGAAGAGGTTAGAGAAGGCGGATTCTGTATAATAGTGATTCGGCATAAACATAGATTGTATAGGAAGGATATCGGTCGTTCCATAATTATCAATGTGAGTTCGGATATACATGTGCGCAATTTTGCCAATGATTGTATTTGAAGAGTCATGATCAATATCACCTATACAGTCCCAATTATTTTGTCAAATATTACATCCTACTACCACTTCGCACCCACCATCTCCCAGCCTTTACGCTACTACTTCCAGCCCCCCCGCCAGCTCAAATAGCAGATTCTCGCTGTCACTTCCCGCGACTAACACGCGCTCGCTCCCGTGTACGTCAACCGAGTTTATTGATAGCCGGCTGAGCGGATGTGAGAGTCGGTGTGCGGGTGATGGGCGCGTAGGGTAGGCGTATCGGTCCTTGGCAGCCTGATACCAGTCATAAACCACCACGGTACCGTCTATACGGTTGGAAGTGGATTTAGGATGCATATTTAGAAAGGCTTAATAAATAAATAAATAAAAAGAGGAGCAAATAAGAGGAGGGATAACGTACCCTCAGAGCAGCTGACGACTTTGTTGGAATCGTCAGGATGAAACATGACCTCCCAGACTGAGAGGCGGTGAGAAGCAAAGTCAGTTATGAAGGCACCACAACATTGCTATTTCGTATCTCGCTGACAGAAAGACGTACCATGTGTGTCGTGCACCCTGTAATTCCTCGACTCCGGCTCGGCCAAGTTCCGCATGTCCCATACTGTTACGTCACCGTCCTCATTGCCCGTGACGATTTTGTTGACCTGCGGAACGTGAATAAAAGAAATGTGCATCAGAGAAAAAAATTGTGTTTCATAGAAAGGGTAACTAACATCTCATTGTAAATTAAATATTATATATATATATATATATATGGTCCACCTACCTGTGAGGAGTTAACTGTTACGCAGTTCAACGCCCGATGGCCGACTGCCAGGCTGGGAGGCGAGTTTGTGAGGGTAAGATCGAGATAAACGATAAATGATGTATACAATGGCAATACTTATTAACTGAAGTGAGACTATAGGAATAATAGTTACTCCACGTGCGTCGCTGTGGGCTTCTGGCCCTGCCGCCTGTCAAATGATTTCAGCTGGCCCCCACCGCTTGCCACTAGCTGTTGGAGTCAAATTGTGCAATGTTAGCATGTTTGGGTGCTTTGAGTCCGAGTAACATGATGTGATGTCTATTCTCGGCTCGATTGAGATCAAAACATTCGCCCAAATTTTCACCGAGAGCTACTCACGATCTGATTTGTCGTCGCCCACGTTACGTCGCTCAGATTCATTGCGTCCGCCTCTGTAAATCACAAACAGCGTAATCGTCAGGATCAATCGTAAAATATTCCCAGATAAAAGCCCCATCATTCCATAAGATAAGTGGAAAATCTCTTTTACCTATCGCATCCGTCGACCCGCTCTCAACTCGCAGCACGACCAGTTTGCCGTCCTCGCCCACGCTAGCGACCTCCGGATCCGTCGGGTTGTTGGGCCGAATAGACAGGCCAGTACAGGGGGCATAGGAGAACTCTGAGAAGCGGTGGAGCTGTCGATGCTGACCCTCGGTGATCATAGGGTCACCTTTATTCTATTAAGAAATTGTGTGAAAGGTCGACCATAAAAAATTAGCGTGATCCACCCTTTACAACATCACCTCGCTCTATTGCGGTCACTCTTACCTGTTCAACCTTGTATATATTCAAAAATCCACGCGACGACGCTGTGAACAGCATGTCACCGTCAAAGAACTCCATGTCCATCACGTCTCCTTCGTGACCGATCTGCACGAGGGCCACGGCGCGGTGTTGCAACGAGGTCTCCTTGGCGGGAGAAAGGTCGGTGGCAGCGGCAATGCAGTCGGCTAGCTTGGGAACGTGATACTTCCACAGTGTGACGACATTTTCCTGTTGTTGAAGGAGGCCCTGGTCAACACGACGCGTCAAGGGTGAGGAGAAGAGGGGTTGGTGGGGGGGGGGGGGCGTTGCGGACCCACCTTGCCTTCGTCCCAGGTGCCTGTGGCGAGGTACAGGTCGACGTCTGCGACGTTCTGTTGGTTCGCCCAGCGAATCCTTGAGATTTTCTTCCGGACGGGTTGAAGAGAGGTGAAGGTGGAAGAAGACATGGTGTTTTGGTTGAGGATTTGAGCGAATGACTAATTTTAGGAGTTCAATTGTTCGATTGTGACTTTGAGGCTTGCGTCTTTCGTCTTTTGTTTTCCTTTTGTTTTGCACACAAGGCCGCACCAAACGGGCATAAAACGAGTTCTTTACCATGTACGCCCCAATTCAAACCTTTGTTCCGCTCGACTCCCCATCCGCCCCCTCAACCGATCCCAACTACCCCTTCCCCCCCTTCTATGACTCGGGCAACTTCCTTTGGAGCACCCCTTACTTCATTACCCCAACTGCTCTCCTCGCCTTCCTCCTCCTCGCCGGCCTTGGCCGCTACCTGGCTGTCGTCCGCGACTCCGCCACCACCGCCGCTACTTCCTCTGACCCCCGCGACGCCCATCGTTCGCTCGAAACCCACCTCAGCAACGCCAGCACCCTTCTCCCCTCTGGCCACGCCCGCCGCGACTCGCGCCTGCTTTCTCACGATCCGCCGCTCGACAAGTTCGTCTATGCTCTTGGGTTCATTATCGCAGCTACCTTTATAGCGGAAGCGGCCGTCGTGTGTGCACGCGCGCTCGCCGTCAAGCAATGGACGTCTATAGCGCTCGCTTACTATGATGGCGTGTCGTGGCTCGCGTGGACGATCAACTTTGTGCTGCTCGTGACAGAGAAGAGAAAGTTTGGAAAGTGGAGCTGGGTGCAATATACATTTTGGTGGGCGAGCGGTGTCGGCGAGAGCATGATTGCGTGGATGTGGGTGAGCGGGATCATGCATCCGAGGGATGGTGGGTATTCAGACGTGTAGCCTTATAATTAAATCGATCTGTTCAATTTCCGAACAGATTTTAAGCTTTCGCTGTTATACCATCAACTCCATCGACAAATTAGACCGATCTTTCAAGCCAGATCGTTCTACATCCTCCCCGATCCAACATCTATCGCTACATCAAATTACACTCTAAACCCCCTCCTTCCCCTTTTCGCCAGGTACCATCTTCAGCAACTGGGACTACGCCCTGTTCGCTCTTTTCTCCCTGCGCTATCTTTCGCTCTTCACTCTTCTCATCGCCACTCTCGTCCGCCTCTCCCATCCCACCCCGGTCCCGCTTCTCTCGACCACCCCCAGTTCCTCATACGGCACCTTCTCGCATGCCGCCTCCGATCCCCTCGCTTCTGGGGCTGAGGAAGACGACAGTCTCTCAGCCTTTGCGGGGTTTGTCGACAAGATGCGCCGCCTTCTGCCATTCATGTGGCCAAAAAATGACCTGTGGCTCCAATTCCTCGTCGTCCTGTGCTTCGTGCTACTAATCATCGGGCGTGTGATCAATGTGCTGACGCCGTTGCAGCTGGGGATACTAGTTGATGAGCTTGATGGAACGAACGGCAATCCACGTAGGTTTTCGGGGATTTGAGTTGGGTTATGATGGTCACGTTGCTTGGGTTTGAATGCAGTGAATCAAGATCATATACATATATTCTATGTATGTCATAACTATTAATAATGGTTTTTTTTTTTTTTTTTTTTTTTTTTTTTTTTTTTTTTTTTTTTTTTTTTTTTTTTTTTTTTTTTTTTTTTTTTTTTTTTTTTTTTTTTTTTTTTTTTTTTTTTTTTTTTTTTTTTTTTTTACGTCATTTGTGTTTTCTCTTTAGCTCGATTCTGCTGGGACCAGATCTTGATTTACGTATTCTTGCGATTCCTGCAGGGCGGGGTATGTTGTGTTACTATTTCTTCCAGAAGGTGACCCACCTTACTAGTAATTCCTCACCACGCTTCTCCAATAAACCCAAATTCCTCGCGTACTTCCCCGTCTCATCTAGGTCGGTCTAATTCAATCCACGCAAAACTACCTCTGGATTCCGCTTGGCCAGTATACGACACGGGAAATCTCTGTCCGTATGTTTGAACACTTACATAATCTCTCTCTCCAGTTCCACATCAACCGCAAGACGGGTGAGGTCCTACGCGTCATGGACCGTGGCACAAACTCCATTATCCAGCTCCTCTCTCAAATCCTCTTCCAGATCTTCCCTACTTTGATTGATATTCTCTTCGCTGTACTGTACTTTGTAATCGTGTTTGGCTGGGGCTTCGGGGCCATCGTATTGGCTACAATGGTCTTGTATATCTATATTACAATAGCAATAACGGAATGGCGCACCTCGTTCCGCCGTGAGATGATTGAGCTCGACAACGATGCACGTGCAAAGGCCGTCGACTCGCTGCTCAACTTTGAGACGGTCAAGTACTACAACGCCGAGGACTTTGAGGTGCAGCGATACGCTCAGGCGATTGAGCGATACCAGGTCGCGGACTTTAAGAGCTCATCCTCGCTTAATGTACTCAATCTCAGCCAGAATGCCGTCATCACCGGGGGGTTGTTGGCTGGATGCTTGCTGTGCGCGTATGATGTAGTCAATGGGAGCTTGTCAAAAGGGGCTTTTGTCGTATTTTTGACGTATATATTACAGCTTTATCAGCCAGTAAGTACTTTTCCGATTA
Source organism: Endogone sp. FLAS-F59071 (assembly GCA_003990785.1). Taxonomy (NCBI): domain Eukaryota; kingdom Fungi; phylum Mucoromycota; class Endogonomycetes; order Endogonales; family Endogonaceae; genus Endogone; species Endogone sp. FLAS-F59071. The sequence continues at coordinate 11,038 of RBNK01000955.1, forward strand.
AGGTCTCACGTCCAAGTTCATTTGCCAACGCATATTCTGGTTTTTAACCTTCATTCTCCAATCACTCTCACCATTGATCAGCTCAATTTCTTTGGCACCTACTATCGCATGATCCAGTCCAATTTTGTGGACATGGAGAAGATGCTCGCGCTCTTCAAGTACGACCAGAGCGTTAAAGATGCACCCGACGCAATAGAGCTTCTCGTGTCGCAGGGGACGGTGGAATTTGGTGGGTATAGATCTTACAACAACGAATGCATAGTGGCTATGTTACCATAATTGAATGGTGTCAGTGATTATTCGGACGGGATTAGCAATGTATTGATTTGGATGACTCTATCGTCTTTTGTGATATGTGATTCTGCAGATAATGTCTCTTTCTCGTATGATAGCCGCATTCCTGCCCTGCGCAACATCTCCTTCACTATCCCTAAGGGCGCCACCGTCGCACTCGTGGGACCCAGCGGTGGCGGGTGAGTAGATTTTCTCGAAGCCCTTTGTTCCCGTTGTATATCCGAACTAACCCCCACCTCCCATACAGCAAATCCACTATCCTCCGTCTCCTTTTCCGCTTTTACGATGTCCAGTCGGGTCGTATCCTGGTCGACGGCCAGGACATACGCTCCGTTACCCAACATTCGCTCCGCCGCAACATTGGCGTCGTACCGCAGGATACGGTACTGTTCAACGATACAATCTTGTACAATATCCGATACGGCGATGTCAGAGCGTCAGACGAGATGGTGTTCAAAGCGGCCAAGGCGGCGCAGATACATGAGAGGATTTTGTCATTCCCGGATGGTAGGTTCTGATTCTGTGTGTGTGTGTGAAGAGAAGAAGGATGACACATGCTTATTTGTCTCTCTTTTGGAAGGATATGATACCCGTGTCGGTGAACGCGGTCTTCGGTTGAGCGGTGGTGAGAAGGTATGTAAAGTAGTTATAGAAGGGAGAAGCCCAAAAAAAAAAAAAAAAATTAAAAAAAAAAAATTAAAAAGAGATCTTTATCTTCTCTCGCCGTCGTTGACTCACAAAACACAAGACAACCCTGTAACCATTTCTTTCTCCCCTTTTATTCGCACGACCGCATGATATATATATAAACTCAGCAACGTGTTGCTATCGCGCGCACAGTCCTCAAGAACCCGCCCATTATCCTACTGGACGAGGCTACGTCGGCGCTGGATACGTGCGTTTGGCTTCTTTCCGCTTTGTTTTTTATTATTATTATTTTTAATCTCATGAAATCTACTCAACATATCACCTGGTGGTACGTATAACTAACTCGTGTAGGACGACGGAACGCCAGATCCAGTACGCACTGGCGGAGATGACACAAGACCGCACAACGCTAGTCATCGCGCACCGACTGTCAACGATCGTAGACGCGGATTTGATTTTGTGGTGGGTGATACCTCGCTCCGCGTGGTTTGCGATACAGTCGATCTTCTATGCTCTAATACATCTATGTTGTGGTTAGCGTCCAAGATGGGCAGATCGTCGAGGCAGGCACGCACGAGGAGCTCATCCGGATGGCATTAGAAAATGGAGGGGACGGTGGGTCTCGCATTACGTGGTTCTTGATTAGGCATTTTGCCGAACGTTTCTTAATGTAGCGTTGTCCTTTCGCCATCATCAGGTGTCTATTACGAGATGTGGCAGAAGCAGATGTACGAGGAATCCAAGAAACCCGCCGATATCTCCAGCCCTGCGGACCCTGTCATGCTACCTTCAATCGCCGAGGTCGAGATCGAGGCCGAGGCCGAGGATGCGCAGGACGAGAAACCCGACGCCCGGGGCAACGAAGAAGAGGATGACGAGGACGATGAGGACGTCGACGACGACGTCCTCGCCGGATCGGCGACGTTCATCGAGCCCTTGACGGACCCCGCCTTGTCAGCGCGTAGCGCTGATACGGGCACGGGCAGGAACACACCGGTGTCCGAGGAATCCATGGGGTCGCTGTCCAGCAGCGGACTGAGGCTGCCGCTGGCGCCTGATGGTGAGGAGGGTGAGGAGGAAGGGGAAGAGGAGACGGATGGGTAAACGGACGAGAGACTGAGCGAAAAATGGAAATAAGTATATGATGGTAATGGTACGAGATTTTACTGTTTCCTTTCGGAGTGTTTTCTCACAATTGCATCTATTTGCATCTTATTTGTCATGTTTGGGGTTTATCTCTTGCAAGTTTCATAAGTTCAGAGGATTACAACTACTATCGAGAAAGAAAGAGAAATTCTACACCATCCAATAAAACCTGCATTAATAACAAAATCGGGCGGAAAGTCGACAAGAAATAACTTTACAGCATCAATTGAAACGATGAGGTGGAATTGAAAGTATAAATTGCATGGTTGGGATCACATGCAATTGCAGTTCTTTTGTGAATGATGAAAATTCCCATTCAACATTCTAGAAGCTTTTTTTTTTTTTTTTTTTTTTTTTTTTTTTTTTTAATTACTAATAACTTTGATTAATAACTTTGGTTAATAACTTATCATTCCTTTTTATAAATATTTCGTTTACACTTCATTATAATGACTAGCCTATGAGTGGTGTATTTTTGAGTTTCAACGACTTTTCCAATGATAATCCAATAATAACAATAATAATATAATAGCATTCTTTACTTTCCTATGAACCCATTCTTTCTCTTAAGCCCTTCGGCTAAAAATGCCGGAAAGCTTAGTAATTCTATGGGGCCATTTTAACCGCACCACAAATTCTAAATCTAGCCTTGTGTGTAATGGGATCGGAGCTTTTTTTGTTCTGATCAAGCCGAAAAGTTAATTGTACTGCGCTTTTTTTATATCTTTCACGGGCAGTAAGCGTCACTAGATTATCTCACTCGTTTATGGTGAATTTTGTAGACGTTACGGCCTCATATACCCAAGTCACTATTTGAACTGAAAAAAGTTGAACAGTTTGTTAAGCGTTTTGGCGTCCCCATAGTTATATAATTACATAAATAATTAAAATAAATTAAAATGACAAGATAAAAGCGCAAATTCTCCGAACAAGTCACTTGCACACTTGTAATCGAATTGCCTTTCTCGATTTGACTGTCACAAACGGAAAACCAGCCAATTTGTAAGCCTTTATCTCCTCTATCTTGTATAAAATGTCTTCCTTTTTTCTTTCAATTGACACATCCATTCTCCATCCCGCAAAAAGAAAGAAAAAGAAACAATGGCATACACCAATTCACTCCACAGGGAATGCTATGTCCAAGAAGTCGCCCCAGGGACCGCTCTCTCCGAAAATAATACCAAGCTCTTCGAACCGCTAACCATCCGCGGCGTCACTTTCCACAACCGCGTTGGTGTCTCCCCAATGTGCATGTACAGCTCTGAGGATGGCCACCTCAACGACTACCATCTGGTCCACCTAGGCTCCTTCGCTCTCAATGGCGCCGGCTACGTTTGCATTGAGGCCACGGCCGTCTCTCCCGAAGGCCGCATCTCCCCATATGATTCGGGCCTCTGGAAAGATTCGCAAATTGAGCCCATCCGCCGCGTCGTCGACTTTGTCCACGCGCAAGGCAGCGTTTCCGGCATTCAGATCGCCCACGCTGGCCGTAAGGCCTCGACGGGCCGGGTGTGGGAGCCACATCGCGTCGCCACCAAGGCCGAGCGTGGCTGGCCCGACGACGTGGTCGGCCCTTCGGAGGTCCCATACGACGATAAGCACGCCATGCCACATTCTCTCTCTGTGGATGATATCCACCGCATCATCACCGACTTTGCCACTGCCGCGCAGCGCGCCGATGCCGCCGGGGTCGATGTAATTGAGTTGCACGGTGCCCATGGGTACCTCATCCACGAGTTCCTGTCGGGCAACTCCAACAAGCGTACTGACCAGTATGGCGGATCATTCGAAAACCGCGCCCGCTTCCTTCTCGAGATCGTCGATGCTGTGCGCGCCGTGTGGCCCAAGGAGAAGTTGTTGTGGGTCCGCATCTCCGCCACCGATTATACTGCTCCCGACTATGAGCCCCTCGGCCACGATGAGGCCGGCTGGGACATCTACCAGTCCGTCGAGCTCTCACGGCAACTGTACGCCGCGGGCGTGGACGTCGTGGACGTGTCGAGTGGCGGCAATGTGCCCATTCCGTTAGACAAGTTTCAGGTCAGGCCTGGGTACCAGGTGCCATTCTCCGAGATGATCAAGAAGGAGACTGGTGGCTTGACTGCCAGCGTCGGCGCCATCACCGAGGCTAAGCAAGCTGAGGAGATTCTGCAAAACGGCCAAGCTGATATCGTGTTGCTGGCAAAGGCTTTCTTGAGGGATTCAGGGTGGCTGCTAAATGCAGCCAAGGAGTTGGGAGTGAGTGTAAAGTGGGCAAATCAGCATTTGGCTGGCAACCGGCCAGTGGGGGCCAAGAGGGCATAGTATGTTGATTGGTTATTAGAATACAAATATATTTTAAATACACACATAGAATTGATGGATACGTTTTTGGGTTTTCGATTTTGTAACAAGGGTGAGCAAGCAAGCCAGCAAAAAATTTACAATATGATATACGAAGCATCTATTCATTTATCTGGCCATTAAACCACTACAATATCCAAAGTACTGCATTTTGCATCTCTGAATTGGTATTCGTACTTAATAAATTGTCCTACCCTCATTGATGATGAAGCAAACCAAATTGATCAAGAAGTTTTGGACAAAAAAGAAACAAAAAAAAAAAAAAAAAAAAAAAAAAAAAAAAAAAAAAAAAAAAAAAAAAAAGAGAAAAAAAAAAAAAAAAAAAAAAAAAAAAAAAAAAAAAAAAAAAAAAAAAAAAAAAAAAAAAAAAAAAAAAAAAAAAAAATTTACAGAGAAGATATGACGGGAAAAAACAAGGTAATACGCAATATTAGATGCAGAAATGGGCTAAAAATAAATGGAGGGAAAATATTACAGAAATATTCAGTATTTGGCAGCTTGCCGAAAAAAAATTTATGGTACAAGTATGCTTTATAGAATACCCGTTTACCTGTGCAATTTCGCTGAAATCGACACAACATTGCTCTCGGCCCGCTCGCAGAGAATCCAACTAGAAGAAACTAAGGTATGGCCAAGGTAGAAAGCTACGTAGTAAAAGGAAATGTATGCTCTAGAAACACTATTCATCCCGCCTTTCAGCATTACCGCCAAAAAGTAAAAATAAAATAAAATAAAAGCAGCCGATCCGCACCATATAACCCTCCCTCTCCTTCCATCACTACAGATAAAATTGTCGCACATCGCCAATTCCAAACGAATCTCCGCAGTTCGGACACTTGCGCTGCCGTGTGTCAATCCGAGAGTCGATGCACTGCTTGCAAAAGGTGTGCATACACCGCAGTAACAGGTGAGACTTTAACCGCGTGTTACAAGAATTGCATTTCAATAGAGTCTGTATCGAAAAGATTTGTTCAAAGTCAATTAGTCACTCGCACGTGAATTGAAGAAACGTAAATCTTTGCCATGAACGAATGAAACCCCAGCGTACCCTCAGCTCCTCGCACTCTTTCACCAGTTTCTGCTCCGCTGGGTTTTCGACTTTTGTTAGCGACTCTACTTTTCGTTTTAGAGAGTCAACCTCTTCTTCTGCTCGCCGCCTCGAGTGTATTTCCTCTTCTAGTGATCTTGTCTTGTCCTTGAGTAATTTCTGCAACTGTTGAAACGCAACATGATCGATTTATTCAAAGATCGGGTTAGTTATATGAGAAATGTGGTCGTCAGATCCCAAACCGTGCTCGATGCAGAGACTAACTGACCTCCGTAAACCTGTTATCACTCGACGCAATCTTCTGCTTCATCTCAGTATTCTGCTGTGTTAGATCTGTAACCTTAGTCTTGTGGACTTCTAACGCGCCATTCGTCGAGGTGAGCTCGCGTTCCAGATTAGTCTGTAAAGCACGAACAATAAACAAGTATCATCGAAATAAAATCAGCACAGGGCTTCCTTTCGCTTGTTCTAAATTCCGATGCACCGATCAAGAATTTCAGCGCCAGACCGGACATCACAACAAAGCACATGTCCCTTTAATATATATATATATATCACCACATACCAATTGTCCATTAAGATTTTTTTCCCGCTCGAGTAGCTGGCGAATGTGCTCTAGTTGCTTTTCGCTTTGCTTCTTCAGCGAGGAGGCGAACATGGTCTGCGCGTCCTTGGCCTTGTTGAGCGTCGTAAAGGTTTGCGCGTATTTCATTTTCTGGTGGTCGAATGATATGGTTAGTTTCGTGCGGCGCAGCCAAGGAACATACGTCACAACATCTCTATTGGAATCCATCGCAACTGACACCAAATTATACAAATACCTCAGCCTGCAACTTAGCAATGTGGTCCTCCTTCTGCGTTAGATCAAACACCTTGCGCGAGTTCTGCTCGTCCAACTGCGCATACGCGCGTCCCACGTTCTCAATCTCGTTTAGTAACTGCGTTTCAGTCTATAAATTACAACATAGGGGTGGAAACCACATCCAAAATATTAAGTCAAAAAATCAGCAATTTCACTAACAAATAATTCTCGCAACCCACCCAACGTACCTTCTCATGGAACTCAACCTTAAGCTCCAGCCCTTTCACTTTTTCGTCCTTTTCTTTCACTTTTGCTGCCAGCAAGTGTAGTGGGTCCCCTTCTGTTGCCCTCGTGATCCCATACCGCTCGTCCCACTCGTCCAACTTGCGTTGCAGTGCTTCGGCGTGTTGCCGCCACTTGTACTCAGAAGCCGTCAGCGCCTGCACGTCGCGCACTTCGGCCGTCGCGTCGCGGTAGGCGTCTAGTTGGTGAGTCACCTCGGTGAGCTTCTCCTCGGATTGTCTGGGGGAATGGAAGGTGCAGTGCGATGTGCTTGGTGAATAAATGTGACTACGATACTTGGATATGGTAACAGCCTGAAACTCACTTCAACTTCTCTCTCAGATTGTCAACTAGAGCCAACTCATTATTTGTATTTGTATAGAATTCGAACGCCTCCCGGTCTCCCACGTCTGCTGCCTCCTTTAGCTTTAATCGCTGTATACTGGCCGTTAGGGACGCTATCCGCTCCTACATGAATAGAAGTGTAACATAATGTGAGAAGAAAAAGAGCAACCCACGCAAAGGAGCAGAAAAAGAGTTTTTTTTTTACACGTCACCCTTAACTTTGGAATCTCTATATCAACAAAGCCGCCCCGATCCCATCACACCCACCTTCCTCGTCTCAGCTAGCACCTTCATCTCCTGCGTCGATGCCCTTTCGAGCTCGGATTGTGCCTTTTGCTCATCGAGCAGCTGCTGGAAGTAGTCACGCTGTCCGCGGATGCGAGAAAGGTCGGCCTCGAGTCTACGCATCTCGGCCTCAAGCGCCATAGCCTGGCCAATCTGTTCTGACTTCATCTGCTCCACGAAGGCCCGCCGCCCAGCGTTGAGCTCCTCCAATTCCTTAGCCAACCGTAACGACCGCTCCTCCAGCTCATCGGCGCGCGACCTGTAGTGCCCACACTGCCCCAGAAGGTGTTTGTAGAAGGAAGTTTCCATTATGCGCTCGTCAGGGATGTTAGAGATCTAGTGGTGAGATAAAAGTTCCCCATATAATATCAAGTAATTTGATAATATTAATCCACTGAATTATAGACATCCGTCCCCTTCAATATTCAGACCAATTTCTCATACACCCACCTGAACCTTGAGCTGATCAATTTCCTGCCGGATCTTGATTCTCTCCTCCTTAGCCTCCTGCAGTTCCTTGAGCCGCGCCTCGGCTAGGCTCCGAAAATGTGCCACCTGATCCTTGGCACCACCATCGACATTCATATCCTAAAAAA
>RBNK01000956.1:0-18824 GCA_003990785.1 Endogone sp. FLAS-F59071
ATCTCAAGGAATATACTGTGACCACTGTATATGATAAAATCTTAAGTTACATACTGAAATCAGCAGAATGACTTATACATACATTATGTAGAAAGATTTTTAAGAATTCTAGCAAGATCTTTGTGATGAAAAATGAAAGAAAGTTAGAATAATCAAAACAAGCAAGTCGAGCACTATGAATCTAGAATAACTAAACAACTGAATGAATCTAGAACAGATATATCTATATACCATAGATATATATACCTGTGAATTGGCATAGAGAACAATAATGACATATGGAAGATTTAGAAGATTTAGATTTTAAAAAAGGAAAAGTGAGCATAGTCTTTAGTTATATTTTCTTTTAATATTTTGATACCCTTGAAGTCTATTTTATTCAGTTGTCACAGTTACATCAGTTATTTTATTCATCGAACAATTATTAATTTCATTTATTTTATTTTTGATCGATCTCTATTTTATTTATCTGTATATCAAACAATAAGGCACCCAATCGATTTTCTTTTCTTTATTATTATTGCAATACATATCATTGATTTCTATTTTCTCTAATATATTTATTTCTATTTTCTTTCGACATATTTCATTTATCAGTTCAGTATTTTATTTAGATTAGACATTATTATATTATTTATTTTATTATCTAGCAATCTTCAATAGACACTTATTTCATTTATTGGTATATCTGTATTTTATTATTATCCCCTTTATTATTTTATCTTTTTGAAATATTTTTAGAAGTTATTTGCTTATAGAAACATGATAAGATACTTCTTTATTTAGTATTATCCTTATCAAGAGTAGTATTTTTTTACATTTATATTTCAGATGACTGATAGATTTAACTAAAGACCTGGTAACTACACTATGCTTATCATGACCAATTTTGGAGACTTGTACCCAACTCATGATCAGAAAAGTTTATTTTATTAGCTCTCTCCAATTCACACCACTAAGGACACTGAATGATGATAATATAGATTTAGTTATATATAAGAAAATATGTGTAGACACAATTTCTCACACAGGGAGAAGATGTAACAGAAAGAATTTTTATTATGTTGAATTGCTTGAAAACATAATTATACTACAATACTACTTTACTTAGTATATTTTTTAGTTAGAATAGTATATTTTTATATTTATATTATTAATTCCTAAATTGTAAATTATATAATTCCACAGATTGGATAAACAAGAGTTTAGATTCTGAATGACTGTTTAGATTCTGAATAACCATTTAGATTCTAAATAACTATTTAGATTCTGAATAAGTATCTAGATTCTGAATGAGCATTCACCCTCTCCTTTTTATTTTTAGCTCATCACCTTTTTTTTTTTATTATACTATTTTATGTATTATCCTATTTATTATTCTATTATTTTATTACTTAGTAACCTGTATAAATACCTACCTCTTTCTTTTAATAAAATTCAGACTGCAACAAGCTAAGGAAGCTTATAACAGACAACTTAAGAGATACTAAAGTCTTACTCAAGGAGTGAGCAATTAGGATAGTTTTGAGATTTTAACAGATATATATTTTATTTAATTAATTATATTTAATTCTTACTAGTTAATACTTATAGATACATACCCTTCTTAAGATGCTATCACATAAACCACTAAGACCCTTGAAATGTATTTTCTACACTTGCTTAATATCAAAGTATTTTGCTGTTAATATATTTTAGTCTATTATAATATGCAAGTATGGGTTAGATTAGTTAACCACAATCATAGTGAATTTGCAGTATATCAAGGAGATAAAATTGCCTAAATAGTGATTGTTAGATGTGAATAGTAGCCATTGAAAGAAGTGAAAGACTTAGAAGAAATATAATATAGAAAAAAAGGATTTAAATCTACTGGACAAGCCAATATAATAATGGAAAGACTAAATAATCAAAAAAATGCCAAGAAGTATATCTACTCCCTCAATGAGTACCTATTACTAAATTAGAAGAAGCAGCTACAAGATCTACTAAAGGAGTATAAGAACATTATTATAATTAGCTTCAAGGACCTACTAGATTAAGTCTTCTTTACTCATCATATTAATACAGGAGATACTAAACTAATCAAAAAAGCACCAGCTAACTATCATGACTTTATATATAAGTATGTTCAAGAATTATTAGAGTTAGAAGTAATCATACAATTGAAGAGCCCCTGGGTATTGCCTATTAGTATAGTACTAAAGAAAGATAAATAAAGAATGATTATTGATTACTATAAGCTGAACACAGTTACTAAGAAGTATGTATATCTGATTCTGCACTTAGAAGACTTATAGAATATATTAAAGAAAATATAAATTTACTTAACCCTCAACCTGTGGACAGGATACAACTAGATCAGAATAATGCCTAAAGTACAAAAGAGATCAGTATTTATTATACTGTTTAGACAGTATGAATTTATAAGAATATCCTTTGAACTTTGCAATATATCTACTATCTTCTAAGCCACAATGAATGAGATCTTCTATAACCTAATCAGATATAAAGTAATTGTATACATCAACAATATCAATATCTATACTGAGATCTTTGCAAAATATATGGTAACCCTAAAAAAAGTATTTGAATAACTTAGAAAACATACATTGAGGATTAAGCTAACAAAATACTACTTTGGACAAAAGATGAATTAAATACCTTAGATTTATAATTAATAGAGGAGAAATTCACTCAGATCTAAAGAAAACCGAAATTGTCAAAGCCTTTCCAACTCTGTAAGATAAAATAACCTTATAAGGATTTTTAGAACTAGTCTAGTTTTATAAAAGGTTTATTCCTAGATATTCTGAAATTGCTGCACCCTTATATATATTATAAAGAAAAGAAAAAGTATAGAAATAGATGCAAGCTACATAAACTATCTTTAACCTAATCAAAGAAGTATATCAGAAAATAATTAATTAATCTATGAACTATTTTACTAAAAGCTGTAAACTATTTTACTAAGAGCTATGAACAAAATAGCCATGAATATAGATACTAGTTATAGACTATAAACTATTATTAGCAAACAGCTGCAAATAGCTGTGAACTACCTTAGAACTTTGCTAGAACAATATTGCAAACTATAAACTGGCTAGAACAGCCTGTGAATAGCCTGTGAACAGCCTATGAGCATAGATGCTAGTTATAAACTATGAACTGAAAATAGTTTTCTAATACACTTATCTATACACCAGTAATAGCAAAGCTTGATCTTACAAAAGTGTTCAAGTTATATATAGATATATCATTATTTAGACTTGAAGTAATTTTGGTATAAGATGACAAAGATAGAGAGTATATGATTATTTATGCAGAACAAGCTACCTACAGAGTAAAACCTTTCTGTAAAGCTATCCAGTTAGAATATATAGTAGTCATTTGGGCTATACAGCACTTTCATCACTTTCTGATTGGAAAGCAGTTTACTTTGATAATGGACCACTTAGCTCTTAAATAGCTTTGGAATAAATCAAATCTGATAGAAATATATATACAATGGTTAGCAATACTATAGGAATATAGTTTTATAATATAATATAGAAAAGAATAGAATCATCAGAATATGAACACTCTCTTATATATACTCTAATTTATTTGAGATTGATATCTCAAACTAAAAAGAATATACCTATCTAATGGATACTAAACTCTACAATGGATATTTGGATTACCTCAGTAACCTACATTAGAAAAATAGTTAATTAATCTATGAACTATTTTGCTAAGAGCTGCAAACTATTTTACTAAGAGCTATAAACAAAATAGCTATGAATATAGATGCTAGTTATAGACTATGAACTATTATTGGCAAACAGCTATAAATAGCTACAAACTATCTTAGAACTTTACTAGAACAATATCACAAACTACAAACTAGCTAGAACAGCCTATAAACAGCCTGTGAACAGCCTATGAGCATAGATGCTAGTTATAGACTATGAATTGAAAATAGTTTTCTAATGTAACCTTTATTGGAATAATAAACAAAAATGATTAACAGCTTATATAGACAACTATACTCAACTATTTTATCAAGAATAATATACTTTACTAATGATACAGAGGACAAATATAACTTATAGTTTCTAAATATAAAAAGCAAATAGTACTTTAGGCCTTCCACAACCATCAGCTTATAGGATATATAAGTATAGACAATACATATCAGCAATTATTAGAAAAATATTATTAAAAGAATATATATTGTGATGGAACATTTTATGATGATATATAATTAGATCATATGAGATCACAGTCATATAACTTATAATAACATTGAGACTCATAATGTTATTGAGATCTGCAATCATATTATACCCTAAAATAGTATTTCAATCTGATATATTATTTTACTGTTCAATTATATTATAACCTAATATATCATTTTATTATATTCTAGCCAATCAATTTATATCTTATATTTAGCCAAGCCAATCAAAAATTCGAGTAGTAACCTAGGTAGCTGCCCATATAGTACCTTGTAATTTCTTATAAATACCCTGCTCACAATTATTAATAAAATTCAGACTGTAACAAGCTAAGGAAGCTTACAACAGATAACCCAAAGGATACTAAAAAGCCTTACTCAAGGAGTAAGCAATTGGGATAGTTTCGAGATTCTAATGGATACACTTTATTTAATTGATCATACTTAAATCTTACTAGTTAACACTTATACTGACACATTACCCTTCTTAAAGATGCTACTGTATAAACCACTAAGACCCCTGAAACATATTCTCTGCACTTACTCAATTCTGAGTATTTTACTATTAATATATTTTAGTCCATTACAATTGGTGCTGACTGGTAGGAAATCACTTGACACCTCGATCGATTTGTTACCTATATTGTATAACCAAACTTGCCGAAACCCATAGTGGAAGATAAAAGCAAGAATGGCACTATCACTGCCACTACCTGCATTACTACAACTACCTAGAAGAAGATCTCAAGAGAACGAAGAAACCATAACAGATAGACTACCTACCTTTTATGGATATACTAAGGAATATGTTTGAGAATTCCTAAATGATTTGAAAAGCTACTTTGCAGACAAAGAAATGGTCAGCACTTGATGGGTCTTTATCCTGGCTACCCAACTTAGAGGACCTGCAAGAGAAACATACTACATAGCCCTAACAGATGCAGCAGCCACTGGACTAGGAGGATTACTTCTCGTAGCCACCGCAGCAGCTAGAAATGGAGTCACAGCTGTAGCAATAGCCACTGCTTATTGGGATGCTACGAGAGCCTGGTTAGAAGAGAAGTATTTTACTGAACAGAAGCGAGAATTGATTAAAGAATAACTATTCAATATGAAGATGTCAATCAACCAATGCCTGGAAGACTGGGTTACTACCATCGATCAGTATATACAACTCTGTGGAGAAACTAGCCCAGTTGTGCGAGATATTGGTGTTTATAAATAGCTTACCTACAGATCTCCAATACTATATTAAGAGGTTTGATCCCCGCAGAATAAACAAGAAAGTCAGGATGGTACAGGCCTTTTGGGATATCGAAGCAGGACATTCGGCATCTCTATATGACAAGTTACTACAAGATTTATACAGGAAATTCAGCACTAGAATACCCGTAGTTCAAATAGTATCTGTATTAGCCGAACTACCTGAGGAGGACACTATCAAACTGACAGCCATAGTAAAAACAGAAAAGACAACATATGAGGATAAAATAAAAAAGATTACCAAGATGTTCTCTGAAATGACAGCATATATAGCTGATTTTGAAGCTAAGGTGATTTACCAGAATAAGCAACCGAGAGGAACCTTTGGTACTAAAGAATACAATAAGACTGAGATGAATTGTTTGCTCTGTGGAAGATGTGGTTACTTTGCCAAGGATTGCCGAACTAGGAGTTGGAAGGAAGGACAGAAGAGAGAGGAAGAAAAGAAGGCTGACCATACCAACGTAGTATAAGAAATCGAAGAAGAAGAAGAAGAATTTAGTAAGGAATACCTAGAAGCCTATCCTGTCAAAACAGTCAGCTACACTACTACTAGGAAGACTCTCTACCTAAGGAAGAAACCAACTTAGGAATCTGAAGTTATCATCAAGAAACCTAAGAAGCCAATACAAAGATAACAGCTGAATGAGAATCAATGGGATAAAGCTTTCAAACAGATAATACAACCTGGCGAGATAATTATCTCGACTACTAGAGATTAAGAAATGACTGATCAGGAAGAAAATAAGAAAAAGAAGCCTAGGAGGGTTAGAGAATTTGAATATAACCCATGGCAAGATATTGCCAGTCAAAAGGCTAACATTACCTTTAAATAACTTTTCCAGATTGCACCATTAACAAAGCAGAAGGTAAAGATGCAGATTACCAAAACTAAACTAATTATCTGATTTGAGGAAGTTAACACTGCTGAAGAACAAGAGGAGCAAATCTATATCTCATCTGCCTATACACAATATAACATTGGAGGTTTAGCTTACTCAGTTATTATCGACACAGGAGCAGAAGTCAGTATTATCGCCAAGTATTTTCTAGATTACCTGAGATGGGATATTGATGAACCCGCTACCTCCACCTTGGTCGTTGCAAGTGGAAAAAGCAGCGTACCTTTAGGAGTACTCTGAGAAGTACCAGTCCAGTTTGGAATAGAAATTATACCCATCAGAATAGTTATCACTGATGCACAATCCTACAATACTGTCTTGGGCAACAGCTGGTTAAAGAAAGCTAAAGCCAGAATTGACCTAGATGCACAAAGGTTAATCTTTATCAACTATGGAAGGAAGTTCAATATACCTCTAGATATTCAGAAAGGAGTAGTACCAAAACTCACTTAGAGACCAGAAGACGAAAGTGATACAGATGAAGAAATAACCCCTGGACAGGCACACCTCAACATGGTAGAAGAAGAAAAAGCTAATGTAGTGATCCATAGTGAATACCACTGCCTGATACCTTTGGAGAAGAACCAGTTGATTGAATATAACATGAGGAATACTAGATACTCATTCTGTGAGAAATGCATCTATTGTGCCAAGATGATGTGCACTTGCAGTAATACAAAGTAGATACCTTATCAGGATACCTTGGAGATACACCTGCCAATTGAGAAAGGATCAAGAAACCAAGACTGTCACAAACCTGCTGAAGGACTCCACCCTCAATGAATTATAGACCGTATAATAGAGAGAACCCTCATCCATTTACAGATAATACTGGAGAAGTATGGAATTGCTTTTGGATAAATATTAAATATATCAGCAAAGGACATCTTTGGGGAAATCACAACATCTACTTGCAGGGATGCTACTGGGATAAAGTCAACCCCTATGATCTTTGGGAATGTAAAAATTGAGTCAGATATCCAGATGAACCATATAATATCAACTACTACGGGACTTAAAAAGAATGCCATAACTAAGAACAGAAACAGATAGTATCTGGAGAAAATAAAGATGAAGAAGTACCTAAAGAATGGAGTAATAAAGTTTATACTACTCAGACACCTATTGAAGTTAGAGCCTTATTCTAGGAAGATGATGAAGATGATAAACCTACTCTAATCGAAGAAAGCAATTCAGACTCAGAAGAAGAAATCATTATACTAGAAGAAATAATTCACCTCGACAAACATATCAGCATGCACTATTGGTGGTAGAAGGACTTATAGCAGAACTTACTTCAAGACACAACTTATAAACAGTGGAAGGAACCAAATGTCCCTACCTTTGAAGAAGTATTTATGGTTGAAGAAAAGGAAATAGCAACTTGAGTTAAGAAACTGACAGAAAGTACAATTGTACTACAGAGGAAAACTGAAGAAGCCGCAGGTTATGATCTATATGCAGATAAAGACTGTACCCTAGAACCGAAATCATCAGCCTTCATAAAAACTGGAATTGCTATTGCCCTACAACTAGGACAATGTATGCAAGTATAGGCAAGAAGTGAGCTCTACCGCAACTCTGGAATAGAAGCCTTCCTTGGATTAATAGACAAAGACTACAGAGGAGAAATTGAGGTTAGACTAATC
Source organism: Endogone sp. FLAS-F59071 (assembly GCA_003990785.1). Lineage (NCBI taxonomy): Eukaryota > Fungi > Mucoromycota > Endogonomycetes > Endogonales > Endogonaceae > Endogone > Endogone sp. FLAS-F59071. Next base: position 8,034 of record RBNK01000956.1, read on the forward strand.
AACCATAACCACAGCCAATTCAAAGTATACTAAGGAGATCAAATTACTCAAATGGTAATTGTCAAATATAAACAGTAACCTTTGAAGGAAGTGGAAAACTTAGAAGAAACATGACATAGAAGGAAAGAATTCGGATCGACTGGATAAGCAAATGTGATAATGGAAAAACTGGATGACTAGAAAAATGCTAAGAAGTACATCTACTCCCTCAATGAAAATCTGTTACTGAATCAGAAGAAGCAGTTACAAGACCTACTGAAGGAGTATGAAGATATCATCACAATTAGTTTCAAGGATCTACTGGACCAAGCCTTCTTTACTCATCATATTGACATAGGAGATGCCAAATCAATCAAACAAGTACCCTATAGATTACCAGCTAACTATCATGACTTTGTACAAAAGCATGTTTAAGAACTACTAGAGTCAGGAGTGATTATATAGTTGAAGAGCTCTTAGGCATCACCTATCAGTATAGTACTGAAGAAAGACAGATAAAGAATGGTTATTGACTACTGCAAATTGAACTCAGTTACTAAAAAGTATGTATATCTGATCCCATACTCAGAGGACTTACAAAACATATTAAAGAAGATACAAATCTACTTAACCCTGGACCTATGGGCAGGATATAATCAAATCAGAATGATGCCCAAAGTATAGGAGAAATCAGCATTTGTTACACCATTTGGATAGTATAAATTTACAAGAATGTTCTTTGGACTTTGCAATGCACCTGCCACCTTCCAGACTGCAATGAATGAGATCTTCTATGATCTGATTAGATATGGAGTAATTGTATATATCGATAATATTAATATTTATGCTGAGAACTTCGCAGAATACATGGTAATCCTGAAGGAAGTATTTGAATGACTTAGAAAACACAGACTAAGGATCAAGCCAACAAAATGCTACTTTGGATAGAAGAAAATTGAATATCTCAGATTTATAATCAATAGAGGAGAAATCCACCCAGATCCGAAGAAAACTGAAATCATTAAAGCCTTTCTAACTCTGCAAGATAAGATGACCTTATAAGGATTCTTAGGACTAGTCCAGTTCTATAAAAGGTTTATCCCTAGTTACTCCAAAATTGCTGCACCCCTGCACATGTTGTAAAGGAAGGGAAGAGCATAGGAATGGATATCAGCTATATAAACTGCCTTCAATCTGATCAAGGAAGCACTTATCTATGCACCAGTAATAGTAAGACTAGATCTTACAAAAGTGTTCAAGCTGTATATAGATGTATTGTCATTTGGACTTAGAGTAATTTTGGTACAAGATGACAAAGATAGAGAGCATATGATTGCTTATATGGGATGAGCCACCCATAGAGTGGAATCTTCCTATAGAGCTACCTAGCTGGAATATATAGCAGTTGTTTGGGCCATATAACACTTCTGCCACTTCCTGATTGGAAAACAGTTCACCCTGATAATAGACCACTCAGCCCTCAAATAGCTTTAGAACAAACCAAATCTAACAGGAATGTATGCACGATGGCTAGCCATACTGCAGAAGTACAACTTCATAATGTAATATAGAAAAGGATGGAATTATCAGAATATGGATACTATAAGGGGGTTTCTCCTAAACTGCCTGTAAGGAAGCATCTGATGATACTAATCCGCATTAGACTTAGGAATCTCCGAGTATGTTGCAAGATTTCTAAGGTATTGAAAGTACTTTGTTTCTCTATAAGATTATTAATTGTGAATTTCAGACTTATAGTCTTTAGTGCTCTTGATGTGTATATAAGAGGTGAGATCTTTAGCTCTTAAAGGGATCTTGAGTGTGCACTGCTATTGAACTTATTTTAAAAAGGGATTGCGAGAATAGTATAGAACTTCAATTCAATGAGTCCACAACTATCTGCATTATACAAAACCTCTTGAGGTTTCAGCTTCTTATAGAGAGTTAGATAAGATCGATTTTTTTTATGTATAAGGGGTTGTCAAGGGAGGAGTAGATAAGATTTAACTTGAACTTGAAGACTGAAGTTTATTGAATAAAGAATTGAGGGATATTTATACAAAAAAGCTAAGATAATATAAGCTAACTATAAATCTTCAATAGTATTGATGTTGTTGGCAATGCCTATAATGTCGGCGGTACCTACTATTGAAATTTGATCTTTGAATATGTGTTTTTGGAGTAAAGAGCACACTGGCTTATGAAGCCAATATGTGTGTATTTATTAATGCTAATTTATGATTGGTTGATACAAACAAAGATCATCTAAGCCATAATTGAGTGACATATGATTGATCATTGATAATGGGAGAGAGAGATATAATAAGCTAATAATTTCAACACTCCCTCTGCTTAACATATCTCAATAAAAATAAATAAATAAATAAAAATAAAAGAATAAAAATAGAGTGTTTAACTGTACATCACAAATAGCATCCATGAAGTACATTTACTGCAAATAACTATATGTAAAATACTACTTAAGTGATAAGAATGACGTAGTAAAGGAAATAAAAGTTTTTGAATAATAAAAAAAAGGTTAGTTACATAAGCTCATTTTTGTGATCAACATTTCAAGTCTTGGTCACACAAGTGGCTTGGTTAATGCATCAGCAATCATTTCATCTGTTGCTATGTAAACGATATCTATCACCTTTGATTCAACTTTCTCTTGAATAAAGTGGTGCTAAATGTCGATATACTTTGATCAAGCGTGATTAATTGGATTTTTGGTGAGGGCGATTGCTGATTGGTTGTCTTCAAATAAGGTTGTCGCACAATTCTACAAATATCCTAGCTCATCCAATAGGGTGCGTAGCCAAATAGCTTCTTTCGTCGCATATGCTAATGCTATATATTCTGCCTCAGTTGTTGATAGGGCAATGGTTGGTTGGTACTTGCTTGACCAGCTAATAGCTCCTCCTGATAGGTTGAAAATATAACCTGTAGTTGATCGTCATGTATTAATGTCTCCTCCCCAGTTGGTATCACTGAAACCGATCAGTCTTAGATCCTGATTGTGTCTAAGGCACAGCTTATAATTAGCTATTCCTTTAATATATCTTAATAATCGTTTGAGGGCGTGGTGATGTTCTTGCATTGGATTGGCTGAAAATTGACTGATGATGCTGATAGCAGCAGCTAGATCAGGTCTCATCCCGATCATCAGATACATTATGCTACTGATCATTTGTCTGAATAGACTTTGGTCTGCAGATTTTCCCCCTTCAGCTTTGAGTTGAATGGATAGATCAAGGTGTGTACTGATTGGCTTGGCATCCATCATGTTAAACCTTGTAATGATTTGATTAGTGAAGTGACTTTAATCAATTATAATTGTGTGTGTTTTTCGATTGCACATGACTCGAATACCCAAAAAATGTTTAATTTCGCCACAGTCTGTTATATCAAATGCATTGCTAAGCTTTGCCTTAAATTTGTTTATTGTTTCCATTGAATCAGCCAGAATTAGTAGATCATTGACATATATAGCAATAATTATCAGCGATTGATCATTTTGTCTTCTTCTTAGATAAATACTGTGATCCGATTGTAGTCTTGTAAAATTTGATTGGCTGAGGTAGTTGTCAATCTTCTGATTCCACATATGAGGTGATTGCTTTAGTCCATACAATGATCGATTGAGCTTATACACAGCTCTCAGTGACAGCTCCAATTGATCGATTTCTTCAGGTACCATTATGTAGATCTCTTCATCAAGATTGCTGTTCAGGAATGCAGTTTTTACATTCATTTGGTGAATTTCTAAGTTTAGGACTGCTCCAATTGATAAAAGTGCCCTGATTGACGTGAATTTCACCATGGGAGCAAATATTTTATTATAATCAATTCCTTGCTGTTGTAAATATCCCTTGGCAACTAATCTCGCTTTGTACCTGGCAACCGATCTATCAGTGTTGAGCTTCTTTTTAAATACCCATCTGTATCCAATCGGCTTGCGTCCCACAGGCACCTCAGGTACAATCATCCATGTGTTATTATTCTTAAGTAATTTAAGCTCTTGATTGATCGCTTCCTCCCAAAGCTTTGCATCAGACAGAGAAATTGCCTCCTTGTAGGTCATTGGGTCATCGGTCAATTCAATTAAATTAGCTTCTGGCATGCAATCTTGCCAAATCTATAGAGCTTCAGTATCTATCAATTGTTCGATTGGCTCCCAGGTGTTGTTGTCATCATCATAGCCTAGCCATTTAACCAGATATTGCCTTTTTTTATCAATCTTGTGTTCTCCGATGATCGCTTCAATAATATATTCTTGATCTTCTGGATTGACAATTGTTAAGGATTTTAATATAATAGATTCATCAAATATGATGTCGCAGCTGATCTCTATCTTTCTATTAGTTGGATCTCAGAGCCTATATGCTTTCTTTTCGTCATGATAGCCAATCATTTTAAGCTTTTTGGATCGGGATACTAGTTTCAACCTTTTTCCTTTGCGAATATGTATATATGCGTCAGCCCATATGACGCGCAAGTTACTGATATCAGGCTTGTGACTGTGCTATAATTTAAATGGTGAAGTACTCTCCTTATTGGCTCACATTGGCAATCAGTTATGTAAATATATAGCACTTGCGGCAAGTTCAGCCCAAAGTTCGTCAGATATGTCAGCAGTGATTTTAATGGCCCAGATCAATTCCATCAATGTCCAGTTATATCATTCAGTGACACCGTTTTGTTGCGGTGTATCTGGCGTTATCATTTCATGATGAATTCCATTTTTGATTGAAAATTCATGCATCTTGGTGTTTACATACTCTCCTCCTCCATCTGACTGGAGAATCTTCAGTTTTTGGCCTGATTGCGTTTTGGCGAATGCCTTGAATGTCCGGAATTGATCAAATATATTACTTTTGTTGTCAATAAAATATGTTGTAATATAGCGAGTGGCATCATCGATGAATGTTAATATATATTTCACTCCATTGACTAATGGCGTAGGCATTGGCCTGCACAGATCTGAGTGCACCCTTCCGATAAGCTCCATCAATTGATTTTTCGCGTGTCTGAAAGGCTTGCGGTGCGACTTTGCGTGTTCGCACCTAGCGCATATTTCGATTTGTCCGGTTGACAGCCACACATCTCTGAGCCCTGTGACAAATTTGTTGATTGATTGCAGAGTATTTTGGCCCGGATGGCCCAGTCAATGATGCCATAATGTATAGTTATCAATCTTGGAATCAGTGATGTTTACTTCTAGCTCTAGCTCTAGTGATGTCGATAAATGAAATAGGTCACCATCGGCTTGTCCGATTTTGATTTCTTCGTGATCCATGCCGATTTTAATTACTGATCCGTCACTTTTGAAGGTTATATCATTTCTGTCATGTATCAATGCCTACACAGATATTAAATTTCTGGTGATTTCTGGTACATATAAAATGTCCCATAATTTCAGCTTGTTGTTGAGCTCAATTGTCCCAATGTGCGTTGCGCGTAGTTTCTCATTCCCTGCACACGTGACCAAGCCATCGTACTCAGCCACCATCTCGAAAATCTCCAATTGGTTAAACATATATTGCATGGTGCCTGAATCAATAATGGCACCAATCGCCAGATTTACTTCAGCTCTCAGTTTAGCCTTTTCTTTTTCTGTTTTTACCTAATCATTGAATTTGTTGCATTGAAATATTCCATGTTCTCCCTCATAGATATAATATTTCTGAGGGTGTCTCCGAAAATTCCCGCCTCGATGGGCTCCGTGATCGCTACCTCGGTCACCTCTGTCATTATGATGACCTCCTCGGTTGTTTCCGTTATCATTGTTATAGCCTCAGCTTCGTCTGGCACTTCCGCCTTGGTTGTCGTGACCGCCGCCTTAGTAGCTGCCTCGATAGCTGTCTTGGTAGCTACCTCGGTCTGTCACATGGGCTTCGTCGTGCCTTTGTTTGTTATCTGGGTCGAACCTGATGCATGTGAGTTGTAAAGCCTCTAGCATTGTTGGCATATTCTCCCGTGCAAGTATTAATTCCTGGTACCTGGGGCTTAGACTCTAGAGATATTGTGGTATAGCTTCTGTGTCAGTCATATCTTCAATTTGCACTATAATCTGGTTGAATGTATCATTATAATCTTCAATCGATCCTTTTTACTTCATCATTGCAAGCTTATTGCGCATTCGTAACAATTGTTCCATTGGTGCATATTTTTGCATCATTGCCTCTTTAAGCTTATTCCATGAATCAAATTCTCCTAATATGTTCACGTACCTCCGTAACTACATTCTAGCGTTGCTTGTAATTTTACTGATTGCTGCATTGACTTCCTCCTTTTGTACTAATAGATTGGTGCTGGTGATAAATTGCTCTATGGCATCAAAGTAATCAAACAATCTGGGTACACCTCCTGACCCATCAAATTTGTTGATCAATCTCAGGTACTCCTTCGCCAGATCGTTAAGCTTTGTTGATGTTATTAGTGATAGTGATGGTGATTGTCTTTGTGGCATGTTGCCTTCTATAGCTGCATTCTGATTGGTTGGCACACTAGGTGATGCATTTATTTTGTTGATTTTTGCTATTAATTCGCCCAATAGGGTTGCCAGCATATCTAATTTATCTTTCTGATTTCTGATCGTTGTAGTCATCTGTTCCTGTCGATTGAGGCTAAATCCAATATTGCTCTGATGGTTGCCATCCAATCCTTCATCGTTGTTATCAGGGGGTTGATATCTGTTGTCTGTTTTTAATTTAGATCACAATCTTGTCGATCTTGTTACTGACAATGATGATGTGTATAGGTTGTCTATTTTGTTGTGTTGTGTCATTGAATGCTATGTTGTTATGTGTTGTTTATTGCATTGCTTTATTGCGGTGTCATTTGTCACATTGTTTATTGCGTTGTTTGATGCGTTGTTTACAATGTTAAATAAACACTTACAGTAATCGCAGTTGTAACTGCTATGATTGTATAGATGCTATGATTACGTAGATCTCAGATTGTCGAGCTGCAATTCGAGCAGCTCAGGGCTCATAACCTGTTGAAATTTAATCTTCAAATATGTGTTTTTGGAGTAAAGAGTGCACTGGCTTATGAAGTCAATATGTATATATTTATTAATACTAATTTATGATTGGTCGATATAAACAAAGATCGTCTAAGCCACAATTGAGTGACGTACGATCGATCATTGATGATGGGAGAGAGAGATATAATAAGCTAATAATTTCAACACCTATGATGTCGGCGGTGACTACGATATCGGCAGTAACTATGATGTTGGCAGTGCTGATAATATCGGCAGTGCCTACGATGTCGGCAGTACCGATGATGTCGGTGGTGCCTACATCTGATCCTGATAAGGAAGTATTGATTTCTTCTTTTGGATTTAAGTAACTAGAATGTTCTAAGTAGTGCTGTGGTACAGTAATGGTTATTTGTAATGTCTAATAATATTACTCTTATAGATACCCTCTCACACCTACCCCAATTTATCTGAGATCGATACCCTGAACTAAAAAGAATATATCTATCCAATGAATACTAAACTCTATAACAGATATTTAGATTACCTCAGTAATCTAACCTTTACTGGGATGATGAATGAAAATGATCAACAGCTTATACAGACAATAGCACTTAACTATTTTATCAAGAATAATATACTTTACTAATGACACAGAGGACAGATACAACTTGTAGTTCCTGAATACAAAAAGTGGATAGTACTTCAGGCCTCCCATGATCATCAGCTTGCAGGACATATAGGTATAGATAACATATATCAACAATTATTAGAAAAATATTACCGGAAGAATATATATGAAGATATTAGAGAATATATCAGGAAATGCAATACTTGCCAGAAAAGACATCAAGGAAAGAAAGTTGAGACCTTACAACTGATTGTAACTGGAGGACCCTTCGAACATATTGGAATAAACATTATTGGACTGCTACCAAGAACACTTAGAGGAAATCAATACATTATAGTAACAGTAGATTATCTGACCAAGTATCCCAAAGCAAGAGCCTTGCCTCTTGCAGATGCCCTTAACATTGCACTCTTTATCTATGAAGATATTATCTACTACCATGGAATGCCCTATAAAGTAACCTCTGATTAAGGAACCAAATTCATTAATAAATTCATACAGATATTGATGCAATACTTCGGGATCTGCCAGATAAAGACTACTACCTACTATCTCCAAGAAAATGGACTTACCAAATAGATAAATCAAACTATTAAGAACATAATCACTAAAGTAGTGCAATCACAAGGAGAAGATTAGGACTTGTATCTACCTTCTGCCTTATTTGCACTATGAACAATGAAACAAGAAACAACAAAGTTCACCCCTTTTGAGCTCGCTTACAGAAGAAAAGCTTATCAGCTGGTAGACCAAGTAATAACTACTCCGGAACTCAGCCACACCTCCTGAGAAACACAAATCGAGCATTATGTAACAAAAAAATTTAAAAATTATATAATATCTGAAACAAGGCAAAAGAATTTATCACTATTACACAAGACTACCAGAAGAAAAACTATAACAAGAAACATAAGGAAACCGAAAAATTGAAGATCAGTAACCAAGTCTTATTATACTGAAATATAGTAGAATCTTCATGGTCAGCAAAATTGAACCCAAAATGGGAAGGACTATACTACATTGCAAGTATAAAAGGAACTATGTATCAGTTACAAAAAATGATAGGAACAAGCTTACCCTATACTATTCATCAAAACCACCTTAAGAAATACCATACCTCGATGGAATAACTTCCATGAAGTCTGAGTTAGCCTGATCGATGCATACTGACATATAGAACCCTTGGAAGACCTTGAGGAGATAGAGAGATCAACCTTACAGAAGATCTAATCAATTATATATAATATTCAAAGAAGACAGCACTTGGTGTGAATCAGTGAATGGAAAGAATACTACTACATTCCACAACTTTAGGAAGAAGAAGTTGAACACATTTGGAACTGGAAGGATAGAGAAATCTGCTAATGAGCCCTCAGAGGAGCACTCCCTACCTACACCACAAAAATGGCTGAATGGATTTATCAACTATTCAAGCACAAGCCTAGTGCTTTGAACCACTTTTGGTGTAGCCTATTCCAACTACACCAACTTATACAAAACAACATAAAGGAGCTAGAGGAAGAGGTAAAACAGTTACAAAGAGATTTCTCCAAGTTAGAACTATACCTTGAAGTCTAACTCATAGAAAGGAAAGAGATGTGATGAAACATTTTGTGATGATATATAATTTGATCATGTGAGATCACAGTTATATAACTCATAATAACATTGAGACTCATAATGTTATTGAGATCCACAATCATATTATACCCTAAAATAGTATTTTGATCTGATATATTATTTCACCACCCAATTATATTATAACCTGATATATCATTTTATTATATTCTAGCCAATCAATTTATATCTTATATTTAGCCGAGCTAATTAGAAATTCGAGTAGTAACCTGGGTAGCTGCCCATATAGCATCTTGTAATTTCTTATAAATACCCCACTCATAATTATCAATAAAATTTGGACTGCAATAAGCTAAGGAAGCTTATAATAGACAACCCGAAGAATATTAAAAAGCCTTACTCAAGGAGTAAGCAATTGGGATAGTTTTAAGATTCTAATGGATACACTTTATTTAATTAATTACACTTAAATCTTGCCAGTTAACACTTACACTAACACATTACCCTTCTTAAAGACACTACCACATAAACTGCTAAGACTCCTGAAATATATTCTCTGCACTTACTCAACTTGGAGTATTTTGCCATTAATATATTTTAGTCCATCACAATATGAAGATATTAGAGAATATATTAGAAGATATAACACTTGTCAGAAAAGATATTGAAAAAGGAAAGTTGAAGCTTTATAACTGATTGTATCTGGAGAACTCTTTAAACATATTGGAATAAACATTGTTAGACTACTACTAAAAATACTTAAAGGAAACTAATATATTGTAGTAGTAGTAGATTATCTGATCAAGTACTCTGAAGCAAGAGCCTTGCCCCTTCCAGATGCTCTTAATATTACACTCTTTATCTATGAAGATATTATCTACTGCCACAGGATACTCTATGAAATGACCTCTGACCAGAGAACTGAATTCATTAATAAATTTATACAGATATTAATACAACACTTTGGGATCTATTAAATAAAGACTACTGCTTACCATCTCCAAGAAAATGGACTTATTAAATAGATGAATCAAACTATTAAGAATATAATTGCTAAAGTAGTATAATCACAAGGAGAAGATTGAGACTTATACCTACCTTCTACCTTATTTGCACTATAAACAATAAAATAAGAGACAACAAAGTTTACCTCTTTTAAGCTAGTTTATAGAAGAAAGTGATAACTACTCTAGAACTTAGCTACACTCTCTGGGAAGTACAAATAGAATACCATATGATAAAAAAAATTCAATAATTACATAATGTCTAAAATAAGGTAAGAGAATTCATTGCTATTATACAAGATTGCTAAAAGAAGAATTATGATAAGAAATATAAGAAACTAAAATATTGAAGATCAAGAACTAGGTCTTACTATATTGGAATATAGTAGAGTTATCATAGTTAGCAAAATTGAACCTAAAATAGGAAAGATCATACTATATTACAAGTATAAAAGAAATAATATATCAGTTATGAAAAATGATAGAAATGATCTTACCCTACACTGTTTATCAAAACTATCTCAAAAAATACCATGCCTGCTGAAACAACTTTTATGAAGTTTGAGTCAGCTTGATTGAGGTATACTGATATATAGAACTCTTAAAAGACC
>RBNK01000957.1:0-18811 GCA_003990785.1 Endogone sp. FLAS-F59071
TCTTGAAGCAAGTGATATTAGAAAGACACCGAGCATAGTTCTTGATTTCGTGAAAATGGAGGTTGAGAAGGGATACCGTGCACCAGCAGTAAAAGAAGCCGCAATCAACACCTTTAAAGATCAGAACATTGGCGTTGAATATCTGCCAACTAAGATTGTTCTTAATACTCAATGCAACATACAAGGAGGATTAAATATACCTTTCATTGGTGTTGGAAACTTGGAGATCGATGTCAAAGATGCAATTAAATGGCTTCAGTCTCAAGGTCATCAAACCAAAGTATTTGTCAAGGGCAGCTTTCGAGGATTTGCATTTGCTACTGAAGATAATTTAAATGTCTTACAAAAGCATGGTGGCTATCTTACTATTATAGATTCTACCCATAAGACAAACAAACATTCTTGGAAACTTTATACGCTTATGGGAAGAAATAGCTTTGGCTCTTGGCTTCCTGGTGGTCATTTCTTCGTCAGTAATGAAGAACAGCATATCGTTGCTTCTGGACTTCAAATAATTAAATATTAGGCTAAGACCTGGCAACCTCGCTATTTCTTAATTGATCAATCAGCAATTGAGGAGAAGGCAATTAATAATACATTCCGTGGACTTATAGCAGGCGAGCAAATCGTTGATATTCTTTATTATACCTGGCATATTCGACAAACATTGCAGAGAAGACTTAGTAGTTTCGGAAAAAGCTATGCATTAATGCTCCAAGCTATGTATAAACATACCTGTCCCAGTTGCGATATGTTAATTCAACAAGCCATCGCCAAGCTCCCTATGAATCAAGATTATATTCATCATTATTGGGTTTCAAATATAGCAAAATAGGCAATGTGGAGCTGACAACATTCTCCACTCCTTCTTCAAATGACTGCTACAAGCCCGGTAGAATCATACCATGCTGTATTGAAGAAAAAAACTCGTGCAAACTTTGGTCTTATTGGTGTAGTCAAGATTGCTCATGAAGCAGATCAAAGTTATTTTGTACGCAATCAACGAATTCAATTGGATTTTTGGACTAAGTCAATTGCTGAAGTGGAAACTTATCCTTACCTAGTTGGTTTTCCAAATCCAGTTCAAAATCTTATCCTTGATGAGATTCGTGAATTTGAGAAATGTTTAGAGAATGGGAAGCCACAACCTGATCACCAACATCCCGAATGCAATTGCCAGTTCTTTCGCAAATACATGCTCCCATGCCAGCATCTCTTCCACCATGATATTAATCATGACTTTCTTACCGATAAGCATTGGGCCACCTTTCGACATATGTTTGCAGAGTCCGGGTTTAATATTTATCTCAGCCGCATTCAAGTTATTGAAGAAGAACCTGAAGATCCAAGGCAGGCCGAAGCAGAGCAACAACGTCTCTAATTTTATACAGTTCAAGAGAGGCTTCGTGAGCACTGGTTCCAACTGGAAGAAGAGTTCCAATAGAATGGTAACAACAATCCTCTGCAGCAATTAATTGCACAACTCAATGATATTCACTAAATGTATTATTTATATAAGTAAAAAAAAGAATGATAAGAATCAGTTTATATTATAAGGGGGTTTCTCCTAAACCGCCTGTAAGGAAGTGTCTGATGATACTAATCCACGTTGGACTTAGGAATCTCCAAGTACGTCGCAAGGTTTCTAAGGTATCGAAAGTACTTTGTTGCTTTATAAGATTATTAATTGTGAATTTCAGACTTATAGTCTTTTTAGCGCTTTTGATGTGTGTTGAAGGGGGTGAGATCTTTAGCTCTCAAAAGGATCTTGAGTGTGCACTGCTATTGAACTGAAGTTTATTGAATAAAGAATTGAGGGATATTTATACAAAATTCTCGAGGTGCTATATGGGTAGCTGCCCAGGTTACTGCTCGGAATATGATTGGTTATACTATATTTAAATTATAAGTTCCATTCATTATTAAATAAGATATCAACGATGTTGATAGTATCAACAGTGTTGATAATTTCTTCAGTATAGATGGTATCCACAGTGTTAATAATTTCGGCGGTGTGGATGGTATCTACAGTGTTGATAATTTCGGCGGTGTGGATGGTATCTACAGTGTTGATAATTTCGGTGGTGTGGATTTCTTCTTCTGTGTCCGATCTAGATATGGAAGTGTCAGTTTCTTCGATACGGTTGTTGTCTACTAGGTAATTTCCTAGGAGATAAAGTAACAATGTTTCTTCTTCTATATTTCGTAAGTTTTCCCATTGGCGTGGGCTTAGATTGCCGAGGTGTTTTAATGCGGATGGCCAATGTTGAAATACGTTAAAGGTCCTTTTAGCTATGCATCTTTCCTAAGGATTTAATCCTAGGTATTCGGCAGATTCTCGTTCTGTCAGTTCTTGGTGGTTTTCCTACCTTAGTTGCAAGGCATATCCTATTTGATAGTAGCTTCTGAATTGTCCAGCAGTGTTGTTGAATTGGTGAATGCTGATATTCCTTTTTGCGAATTCCACCATGTCGATGGTATCCTCTTGGGTTACTCTAGTATATAGTTGTAGTAGTTCATTATGTCAATTAATAATTGCGTTTTCAACTATGTTCTTGATCTGTTCATAGTTTGGTCTAAGTGGGGTTGATCGTCTGGCAGTATTTCTTTGCTGCAGTTGAGTCGGATAAGGCTTTGGTTTTGGCGGCTGATGGCAGGCATAGTTGTTTGCTATGTTTCTACAAGTGTTTGTTGCTGCCTTTTATATATATCACTCTTACACATTCAGACAGACCAACATGCACACACACCCATCCGAATCACTTACCTCATTGTCAGTCTAGCCCACCAACCCTAACAAATAACCAACGAATCAGTTTAAATCGTCAGCGTCGAATGAGCTTGTACAAAGCTAGAAAGTCAGGACACCTAACCAAGGACCTGATCCATATGAATAACCTAAAAGTTAGAAGGAAAATAGATGAATGAATCAGCTCGTGCTCGAAAACAAGCTTCATGGATAAATAAAACATTAGAATCACCTGACCGACCCCAGCATAAATAAAATGAATCACGCAAGGAATGAAGGAATGCACTGCGACCACTGCTTATAGTAAAATCTAGAGTTTACTTACCGAAATCAGCAGCATGACTCACATGCATACCACGCGGAGAGATTCTTGAGAATTCTAGCAAGATCTTTGCAAAAAAAGGGAGAAAAGTGAGAACAAAAGAAAGTCAGAATGACCGAATGAATCCAGAATGACCACATACCCAAATACATATACCTGGACGAATCAGCATTGAAGGCAAGATCAATAACGACATATGAAAGATTTAGGAGATTTTGAAAAAGGAAGAGCAAGCACAGTCTTTAGTTATATATTTTTCTAATATTTCGATACACTGAAGTCTATTTTATTCAGTCGTTACAGTTAAATCAGTTATTTTATTCATTGAACAATTATTATTTATTTTGATCGATCTCTATTCTATTATTATTACATCGAACAATAACACTCCTGATCGATTTCATCCTCTTTTATTATTATTGCAATGATGCACTCAATCGATTTCCATTTTCCCTGATATACTTATTTCTATTTTCCTTTAGATCAGACATTATTATATCATTTATTACCTAGCAATCTTTGATGGACACTTATTTCATTTAAATTGTGTATTTGATCTATTACATTACTATCTCTTTATTATTCTATCCTTTGAAATATTCAGAAGTCATTTGTTCATAGAAAAATGATGAGCCACTTTTTTACTTAGTATTATTCTTATCAAGAGTAGTATTTTCTTATATTCATATTTTAAGATAACTTCAAGTTCCTTAGAAATAGCGAGGATATTATTTTCTCCTAAGAGGGGAAGAGTTGTAAGAGCACAGCAATTGCACTGCAGTATCCGCCCTTTGAGGAATTTCCTCTTAAAGAAATCCGGATTGGACAAGAAATCCACACTGCCAAAATCCACACTGCCGAAATTATCAACACTGTGGATACCATCCACACTGCTGAAATTATCAACACTGTGGATACCATCAACACTGTGGATATCATCAACACTGTGGATACCATCAACACTATGGATAGCATAAACACTGCTGATATCAAAGATTTAACTTATATTATTAGACTTATACTATAATAAGCTTTTAGAATTTTTGTATAAATATCTCTCAAATTCTTTATTCAATAAACTTCAGTTCAATAGCAGTGCATACTCAAGATCCCTTTGAGAGCTAAAGATCTCACCCCTTCTATACATATCAAGAGTGCTAAAGACTATAAGTCTGAAATCCTAATTAATACTCATATAAGAAACAAAGTACTTTCAATACCTTAGAAACCTTGCGACATACTTGGAGATTCCTAAGTCCAATATGGATTAGTATTATCAGATGCTTCCTCACAGGTGGTTTAGAAGAAACCCCCTTACACTTTGAGTTGATCTGCTAACTGTTTGCTGATAAAGTTGTATGTTGCTCTACTGTCAATTAGTATGTTGACTGTTTCATTCTTCATTATTTCTTTATAGAAAAGAAGTTCTGTCTTTTTTCCAAGTAATGATAAGGTTCTGTATTCCACTTCTTCTTCTAGCTTTTCTTCTTTTGTTTCTTCAATTGACTATATGTCTATTATATCATCAATTGACCAATCTGTTTTCTTCTCCTTGGTTAGTAATTTTATAGTCTTGCATACTTATTTTGCTTCTTCTTCTTCCTTTGCTAGTTGTTGGATTTGTAGTTTCTTGCTTTCTTCAATACAGCTCCAGCATTTCCAAGTATCATCTGCACAGTAGGTTCTGTTTCCATGAGGACAGTATCTATATGGTACTATTCCCTGTACCATCTTCAAGTACTATTATTTGTCTTTAGTGAGTGTAGGTTTCTTTTTGTCTGTTAATCTGAATCCTCCTGCAGCATGTTCGGTTTTTGAAAGTTGTTCTATGACTTTGACTACTGAGTTGTCATACTTGATGAATACAAATTGTACTAGTTTGGCTTCTTTAGTAACTCAGTATTTGCAGTGAACTGATAAGTTGTGAACTGCGAGTATGATTTCACCAGTATAGTCTGTATCAATAACTCTAGCTTTGATTGAGATTCCTTCTTTAATTTTGCTGCTTTTATCTAGGATTTGTGTATATATTCCTATTGATGGCTTTAAAGCAATTCCTGTTTTGATTAGGAAAATTGATCCTGGTGGGATTAGTGCATCCTCATTTGCATGGATGTCATATCCTGCAGAGTTTACTATTCCTTTGGTAGGTACTATAGCATCTGAGTGTTTCTTTTTAACTAGAAAGTTGGTGTTATTGTTAGTTTCTTATATTATATATAGGTATTCATCATTTGATGATTCTTCTAATTCTTTTTTTCATCTTCCTATCTTCCTTCTTCAATATCAGCTAGTTCTTGCCAAGTGCCATTGTAGGCTGAGTTACATTCTTTGCCATCAATAGTAGATGAGTCATAGACTGTCCAAAGGTCTTGCAGGTAAATTTTATCCCAATATACTCCTTGATTATATCTTTTCTTATCTCCTTAGAACTTTTCTTTACTAATATATTAATAGCTTCTCCAGAAAATATTATAAATTTCTCTAGTGTTATTGGCATAAGAGTGTGGGTTTTTGCTATGGTAAGATTCATTATTCATTAGTAGTATCTGTTGGCATCTTGGCTGCAGTTTTACCTTTTAATCTTTCTTTTTAGTAATGAGGAAGTCTTTTACTTTAGTTTCATCTAGTATGAGGTGAGTTGTTGAACAGTTGCACATGTATTCTGCACAATAGATATATTGATTACAGAATAGATATCTTGTTTGCACCAATTCTAATTGATAAGGGTTATTTGTTCTTATTTAGTCAGCTTGCGGTATCTTTGGTTGTATTTTTCTTCAATTATATATAGTTAGCTAATATCTCTCAGATTTATTTCTTCTTCAGCTGTCATACTCTTGCTTGTGCCTTTGACTTCTTCTTTCTTTGTAATCTTTTCTTCCAAAACAGTGTGAGTACTTCTACATTCAGGTGTAATATATCCTCTTTTTCCACAGTTGAAGCAGGTTTTCTTAAAATTGTTTTACCATATTGAGTTGTTATTGTAGTTTCCTCGTCCTCCTCTGAATCCTCCTTGGGGGTTAAATCCTCCTCAATAGTATATATCAGTAGTTAGTTTGCTGCTTGAGCTCAAGTTGTAGTTCTTGTTTTCTGTTCGAGTTTGTTGTACTGATAGAATTGTATATGCTGATTTGATGACCATACTGAAACACCATTGCTCATAAGTACATGAGCTCCCTCTCTCCTTAATGTGAGTTTCCAACCACTGCAGAAAGGTCTTGAATAAGGTGTTGGCTTGTACACCACATGTAATATAATTGTTATCATTATAAGGTATACCAATGATGATGAGATCAATATCAATTTCTGCTGTGAAAGCTTTAAAGGTTTTTGTTCCTTTAGTGTTGAATCTTGCTGTAGCTAGTTGTTTCTTTACTTTGGCAATGTGTATACTACTGTGGAATCTATTAATCAGTAGAGATCTAAGGCCTTATTATGTAGGAATATTTAGATTTCCTGGTTGGACTATACCAGCTGCTTGAGCTACCAAAGTTGTATCTTGCCAGGTTAAAGGTTTCCTAAATAGATTTTGCCATCAGATTGCTGCTGATTTTCTAAGAAATCCTGTAATTTTATTAACCTGTGCATATGACTTAGCATACACTTATTCAGGTATGTAATTGATGTTGTTAATAAGTCTATTATCTAGTACTTGATTGTCATTCCAGCTGTTGGCATTATAATTGACTTCAATAGCTAATATAAATGTAGCAACTTCTTTTGCTTCTCTATCAAAGGGTTATAGGTTGACTGCTTTGGTCATTTGGCTAAGTTACACTACTTATCCTATAAGTATAGTTAAGGCTGCTACTTGTGCAGTTAATGCAACAATTGCAGCATTAGCTATTATGTCAGTAAATGTAGTTAGTGTAGGTAGTAGTGATGTTAGAGGTTTGTCCTCTCTTCTGTCTGTATGTTGGATATATTCTCTTGCTTCATAATTAAATATTTTGTTGTTTGAGTTAAGGTCTTCTGATTCTTCAAGTATGTCAGCCTCAAGGGTAATTCTTTGAATAGTTGTATTGGCATCTTCAATAAAGGCAGTGTCAGCATCATAGTAAACAGTTGTATCAGGTTTGTGTAGTTCACTTATATTGGTTGCTTCTCAAAATAATAATCTGCTTGGTCTGAACATATGTCAGAATATAGATATTATAAGGTTAATAGGTTCCTCAATAGATAGTAGTATAATAGGTACAGTTGATCTCAAAGGTGTTGTTACAGTGAATTATGTAAGATCTTCCACTACTAATTTCTTGAATAGTCTATTTGCAATTTGGTAGTAAACAGTGCCTTGATATGTTGAGTAATCAAATGATGAGTTGGTGATCCACTCTTTGATAATTTGTCAATTATTATATCCTTGTACAGTAGATGTGAGGTTGATAAAATGGTGTTCTACTTATGTAATTGAAACAATATCATAATCTCCTTTGATATTCTTATAGAGGAAATCTTGAAATATTTTGAAGTAGGCTTCAGTTCTAAGAGGGTTTTCGAATTCTTCTAAAAGTTTGTTGTAGAGTTCAAGATATATTTCACCTTGTAAATAAGCTATAGTTGTTAAATCAGTGCTTCGTAGCAGTTACTGATATTGTATTCACTTGAAGAGTTTTGTGATGTATGTAGTCTCTCTGGCTGTTAAAAGTGAGATGTGTGTAGTGTTTTTAGTAGCACTCCAAGTATATTGGTCATATCTAAAAGAATTTGATAATTCTAGGCCTTTTATAAAAATATTAATAGTATGTTTCCTATTATTATAATGGTTTTTCATTACTGCTGCTACTAAGTTATAAGGGGGTTTCTTCTAAACTACCTGTGAGGAAGTATTTGATAATACTAATCTACATTGGACTTAGGAATCTCTGAGTATGTTGCAAGGTTTTTAAAGTATCAAAAGTACTTTATATCTTTGTAAGAATATTAATTATAATTTTCAGACTTATAGTTTTTTAGCACTCTTAATGTATGTAGAAGGGGGTGAGATCTTTAGCTCTCAAAGAGATCTTGAGTGTGCACTGCTATTGAACTAAAGTTTATTGAGAGATATTTGTACAAAATTCTCGAGGTGCTATATGGGTAGCTGCCCAGGTTACTACTTAGAATATTGGTTACTAATTTAGAAATCAAATAATGTATTAATAAAAGCT
This sequence comes from Endogone sp. FLAS-F59071, assembly GCA_003990785.1. NCBI lineage: Eukaryota > Fungi > Mucoromycota > Endogonomycetes > Endogonales > Endogonaceae > Endogone > Endogone sp. FLAS-F59071. The sequence continues at coordinate 8,225 of RBNK01000957.1, forward strand.
ATATTGTAGATATCAGCAGTGACTTCAATATTGGCAGTACCTATGATATCAGCAGTGCCTACAATGTTGGCAGTGCCTATGATATCAGTGGTACCTTTAATGTTAGCAGTGCCTATGATGTTAGCAGTGTCTATTTCTTCTTCTGTATCTGAGCCTGATAAGAAAGTATTAGTTTCTTCTTCTAGATAGTTATTATCCATTGGGTAATTTTCCAAGAGGTAGAGTAACAAGATTTCTTCCTCTTTATTTCGTAAGTATTCCTATTAATGTGGACTTAGACTGTCAAGGTGTTTCAGTGTGGAAGGCTAGTATTGGAATATCTTGAAGGTTCTTTTAGCTATATGTCTTTCCTAATGGTTTAATCTTAGAATTCTGGTAGATTTTCATTCTGTTATTTCTTAATAGTTCTCTTGCCTTAACTATAAGGCATATTCTATTTGATAGTAACTTCTGAATTGTCTAGCAGTGTTGTGAAATTAGTAGATGTTGATATTCTTTTTTGCAAGTTCTACCATGTTGATAATATCCACTTGGGTCACTCTAGTATGTAGTTGTAATGGTTTATTATATTGGTTGATAACTGCATTCTGTACTATATTCTTAACCTATTCATAGTTTGGTTGAAGTGGAGTTAAGCATCTAGCAGTATTTCTTTACTGTGGTTAGGTAGGATAAGGCTCTTAAGTCCTCTAGTTTTGATGGCTGATGGCAGGCATAGTTATTTGTTATATTTCTATGAGTGTTTCATTGATGCTTTTTATATATCACTTTTACAAGAGCAGCCTTGCCATTATTAGATTAGAGTTAGGAGGCAAACTGATTAACTCAGATTACCATAGACTTATTCTTCTAATCATTACTAACTTAGATTTCCAACTTATCTAACTTAAGAAAGGAGACAAAGTAGCTAACCTAATTACACTAAATCTTACCCAACCAATGAAGGAAGTAGATCAACTTCCTATAACTCAAAGAGGATATGGAGATATGGAGTACTTAGATCAATAGGCAATCAGTAGCTGTAGTACAAGAAAAGATACTAGAATATATTATAGATAAGAACCTCTCACCAAATCAAGTAGTAGTCATCTATAAGATTATGAATAACTATAAGGATCTTATTGTACTAGAACTATCAGACCTACTGGTATGTGCAGTATTCAAGTATAACATTAATACAGGTGATCAGAGGCCAATCAAATAAGTGCTATACAGAATCCTGCCAGCCTATGAAAAATGAGTCAAAGAGGAAACATTATTAGAAAGTCATATAGTCCCTAGACCTCCCTAGTCATTCTTGTTCTAAAGAAGGATGTAGAACTAAATGGAGAGCAGATTGAAGTCAAGTGAATATATATAGATTATTATAAGCTCAACACCATTTCATTCACTAATGCTTATCTAATCTCAAGGATAGATACCCTTTATGATCAAGTAGGAGCAATATACTTCACAGTCTTGAATTTATATTCTAGATACTACCAGATTAGAATAACATCTTATGCCATCATCAGATCAGCATTTATTACTTCTTTTAAATATTATAAATTTCTCAGAATGCCATTTGGATTATACAATATACCAGCTACCTTCTAGGGAGATTTTCCAAGATCTAATTAGGCATGAAGTTATTGTTTATATTGATAACATAACAGTCTATACAGAATCTTTTAAAAAATACAACCGTTTACTGATTATTATTCTATAGAGACTCAGGACTAACAACTTCTATATCAAGCTAAAGAAATATCATATCTGCAGAAGACAAATCAAGTACCTTGAATTCATCCTAGATAGGAATGTTATATACTCAGATAAGGTTGCAGCAATATAGAAGTTCCCTCAACCAACATTGCAATCAGAAGTCAGAGCCTTTCTAGAATTTATAGAATTCTATTGAAAGTTCATCCCAGCATTCTTACAACTCACATATTATTTGACCATCACCTTATTTATTAGTTATATTATATCATTTATTTGTCATATATTTAGCTTTGACCTTTTTGTATAAATCTCCCTCAAATCTTTATTTAATAAACTTTAGTTTAATAGCAGTGCATACTCAAGATCTCTTTGAGAGCTAAAGATCTCACTCCTCTGCTATATATATCAAGAGCACTAAAGACTATAAGTCTGAAATCACAATTAATAATCTTATAAAGAAACAAAGTACTTTTGATATCTTAGAAACCTTGTGACATACTTAGAGATTTATAAGAGTAATATTATTAGATATTACAAATAACCATTACTGTACTACAGCACTACTTAAAACATTTTAGTTACTTAAATTTGAAAGAAGAAACTAATACTTCTATATCAAGATTAGCAAAGGCACCACCAACATAAACAGCATCTATATAGACTGTAAGAGCACAGTAATTGCACTGCAGCAATTGCACTACACTGCAGCATCCACCAAGAAGTGATGGAACTACCCGATTTCTTACCATCTGATCTTCTGATTCCATCAGTAATCGTTCCATCTAATTTCTCAAGCTCTTCTGATTCTCATGTAATCCCTGGCGATGCAGCATCCAAGCAAACATCAGGAATGACACAGCAATCATTCCCACCATTCCCATCACTCAGAATTAATTTAGCAGTTTTTCCATACTTTTATTGTGATCATTAAGTATTATTATTGGTGCTCGGTCATCTCAGTACTTGATTATCAGATCATTAGCATATCATTTGACCATCACTTCATTTATCAGTTATATTATATCATTTATTTATCATATATTTAGCTTTGACCTTTTTATATAAATATCCCTCAAATCTTTATTCAATAAACCTCAGTTCAATAGTAGCCGAACTCACATATGAGTTCAATAGCAGCCGAACTCACATACGAGTTCAATAGCAGCTGAACGAACATATAACTTCTAAAGCTGCGCACCTCAAGATCCATGAGAACTGAGAGTGCAACAACTGAACTCACAGCTGTCAAGTCTAAATAGATGTTTGCAGACTCATTAAATTGATGCTCTGTAACTATATCAAAGCCAGTGCACCCTGGTATGTGCTATAGGAAATAACTATAAAAAACCATTGACATCTGGCATAGAAGAAGAATAAAATGATCACACAGCAACAAGAGGTATAAATGGACTTCAAAAGCAGGCGAACTTTGCGAATGGACTTCATAAAGACATATCAATACAAGCAACCTTGAGAAGACATTACGAATCGATTGTTAAAGAGACTTTTATTACCAAATCAACAGTTGACCAATACATGGAATAGACCTACAATCACAGAAGAAAGATCCTAGACATGATAAAACCAAACTGATGAAAAATTATAACTACTCTGAAGCTAGCGCACCCTAGTTTGCGCTATAGGAAATGACCAGAAGGACCACTGATGCCTGCCCTAGAGGAAGAACAAAATTATCACAGCAACAATTAGATCTACAATTACAGAAGAGACTGGAATGAACTATTACTAGACAGAAGAATAGACATACCTCGCAGAAACCCTTGGAGGAAGACAAAGCAATGGACGGCCATCTACTTAGGTTGACTTCTAGCTGGAAGTAAAACAATTTTAAAAATGTTTATTAATCATGAGAAACCTATAGAATTTATTAGGAATTCTTTCTCTGAACAAACTCAGCAAAAATCATATTACTTACTTGGATAAGCAACCAACTTGATCAATCTCTGGGAACTTGTCACTCTCATCAGAATCAAATAGAATAATAGCAGAATCAAACAGAACAGCACGAACAAGAGAAGGACTCCCTGGAGCATGCCAGCTTCGGATAGCCCTTACTAGAGTCCGATATCCATCAGAAGAATCTGCTGGAGACCTAGGAACTTCGCTCTTGTCTCTGATAAAGAGATTTACATAGAAAATTAATAGGAATTCTCAATCCTGATGAAATTATTGAAGAAGAAGATACTTATCCATTATCAACTTCAGGAGGTTCATTCTCCTTATCTGACACCCCAACCTCAGATGGTCCTAAAGGCACAGGACTTGCCACTGGAGTTAAGACCAAGATACTTGAATCCAAGACTTGACTGAAAGAATCCGAATATCCTTCAGAAGTTGTCAGATTCTGAGACAGTTCTAATTACATAAGAAAAACATAGCAGAAGAAAACCGTCAGTAAATGAAAATACTTCAGGAAGATTCCCGCCTACTGCCAACTACCTACCAGGATATAGCATTGCATCTGCATCAAAGCCCTCATCAACTGGGAGCAGCTGAGTTGCTACACCGTCACCATCAAAATCAAGACTCACTACAATAGCTGCTTCGACCTCTTCTTCCTCCTCTTCTTCACGTTCAAAATCTGGACTCGCCACAGAACTGGGAGTCAAGTCTGGTTCATAATACCAGGCTGCTTCATCCCAAAACCCTGGAGGAGTTTCGTAGATGACCTCACCATTCTCAAAAGTAGCCAGAGGTGCTGGAAGATTAAAATATATAGCAAAATCATAAGAAAAGAAATTATTAGTGATCAAGCAGACTTCTAATTGATCAAACAATTTACTCACCAACCCATCGATACTTGGAAGGATGGTCAACATCCTCAGAATCCATATCCCAAAACCGTTGACTTGGAGGAGTTTCGCAGACGATCTCCTTGTTGTCCCTGCAACGCTTGCCAAGGACAGAAGGAACTGGATATTGTTGGCACTGCAAAGTCATAGTAAAAGTATATGAAAAAGGAGTAGTGTGTGAATTAGAAGACTTTTTGAACTTGCAAGAAAGATAGAGACATCGGACGACCATTCTTATACTCAAGCAACCCAAGTATGAGCACCTTCGAATCTTGGCGAGACCCTAAGAACTTACCCACACACTAGAGAGACCTCATTCGAAAAGAGACCTTATTGCTGACCCAAGCAGACAACCCTTATCGAAGAGAACAGACGAATCTGGATAACAAAAGCTAGACACATAATAAGATTCAGCCACGAAGCTTACAAAGACGTACCTTCCCCAGCTAAGAAACGAATCACCAAAAGAAAGCAAGTCACCAAGCTCAGAAATGGAATCATGCACGAATCCCACACCCTTGACACCTCATGGCAAGATTCAGTCTGACCGACACGCAGCATTCAGACACATACACATACACCTGGCCGAATCACTTATCTCATTGCCAATAGTTCTAGCCCGCCAACTCTAATGAATGACCGATGAATCAGTTCAGATCATCAGTGTCGAATAAGCTCGTACGAAGCCAGAAAGCTAGGACACCCAACCAAGGACCTGATCCGCATCCAATGACCGAATGACCTGAAAGTTAGAATGGAGAAAAATAGACTCGATAAATCAGCTTGCACCCGAATGTTAGAATCACCCGACCCACTGTAAACAAAACGAATCACGTATACGAATCATGTAAGGAATGCACCGCAACCACCACTTATGGTAAAATCTTGAGTTTACTTACCGAAATCAGTAGCATAACTCACACGCGCACCACGTGGAGAGATCCTTGAAGATTCTAGCAAGATCTTTGCGACGAAGAAAAATAAAAGAAAGTCAGAATGAACGAAACAAGAAAGATGAGTGCTACGAATCCAGAACGACTGAATCTAGAACTGAACGAATCCAGAATGACTGCGTACCCAAACACACATACTCGGACGAATCGGTGTAAAGCAAGAATGACGACATGTAAAAGATTTAGGAGATTCAGGAAAAAGAGAAAGAAAAAGTGAGCACAGTCTTCAGTTATATATTCCTTTTTTAAAAAATATTTCAACACTCGGAGTCTATTTTATTTAGTTGTCACAGTTATATCAGTTATTTTATTCATCGAACAATTATTATTTTCATTTATTTTATTTTCAATTGATCTCTATTTTATTCATCTGTACATCAAACAATGATGCATCTATTATGCACTCGATCGATTTCATGCCTTTTCCCTTTATCTGACGTATTTATTTCTATTTTCCCTGACATATTTCTTTTCTTTTTTTTCTCTGACGTATTTCATTTATCATCTCAGTAACTTATTCCCTTCTATTCAGATTGGACATTATTATTTTATTTGGCAATCTTCGATGGACACTTATTTCATTTAAATTGCATATTTGATCTATTACATTATTATTCCTTTTATTATTTTATCCTTTGAAATATTTAGAAGTCATTTGTTCATGGAAAAATGACAAGCCACTTTTTTTCTTAGTATTATTCTTATCAAGAGTAGTATTTTCTTATATTCATATTTTAAGATAACTTCAAGTTCCTTAGAAATAGCAAGGACGCTATTTTCTTCTAAGAGAGGAAGAGTTGTAAGAGCACCGCAGCAATTGCACTACACCGCAGTATCCGCCAAGAAGTGATGGAACTACCCGATTTCTCACCATCTGATCTTCTGATTCCATCAGTGATCATTCCATTCAATTTCTCAAGCTCTTCTGATTCTCACATAATCCCTGGTGACGCAGCATCCAAGCAAACATCAGGAATGACACAGCAATCATTCCCACCATTCCCATCACTCAGAATTAATTTAGCAGTTTTCCCATACTTTTATTGTGATCATTAAGTATTATTATTAGTGCTCGGTCATCTCAGTACTTGATCATCAGATCATTAGCATATCATTTGACCATCATCTCATTTATTAGTTATATTATATCATTTATTTGTCATATATTTAGCTTTGACCTTTTTATATAAATATCCCTCAAATCTTTATTCAATAAACCTCAGTTCAATAGCAGTGCACACTCAAGATCCCTTTGAGAGCTAAAGATCTCACCCTTTCTATACACATTAAGAGCGCTAAAGACTATAAGTCTGAAATTTACAATTAATAATCTTACAAAAGAAACAAAGTACTTTCGATACCTTAGAAACCTTGCAATGTACTCAGAGATTCCTAAGTCCAACACAGATTAGTATCATCAGATGCTTCCTCAAAGGCAGTTTAGGACCCCTTACATAGACAGTGCCTATATAGGCAGCACCTATGTATATAGGTAGTACCTACATAAGCAGTACCTACATAGGCACTGCTGATACTATCAACACTATTGATATCAAAGATTTAGCTTATATTATCAATCTTAGTTTTTCAATTTTGTATAAATATCTCTTTAATTCTTTATTTAATAAACAGCAATCAAGCATTTAGTTCTATCAAGTCTTATCAATCCTCTTAACAATCTCTTATACAATATATTGATCTTATATATCTCTCTATAGAAGCCAGAATCTCAAGAGGCTTTGTATAATGTAGATAGTTGCAAACTCATTAAATTGAAGTTCTGCACTATTCTTGCAACCTTTTGAAATAAGTTTAATAGCAGTGCACACTCAAGATCTCTTTGAGAGCTAAAGATCTTACCCCTTCTATACACATCGAAAGCACTAAAAACTATAAGTCTGAAAATCACAATTAATAATCTTATATATAAGGGGGTTTCTTCTAAACTGCCTGTAAGGAAGCATCTAATGATACTAATCTGCATATTTAGGAATCTCCAAGTATGTTGCAAGGTTTCTAAGATATCAAAAGTACTTTGTTTCTTTATAAAAATATTAATTATGATTTTTAGACTTATAGTCTTTTAGCACTCTTGATATATATAGAAGGGGGTGAGATCTTTAGCTCTTAAAGAGATCTTAAATGTGCACTGCTATTGAACTGAAGTTTATTAAATAAAGAATTAAGAGATATTTATACAAAATTCTTAAGGTACTATACAGGTAGCTGCCCAGGTTACTACTTGGAATATTGATTACTAATTTAGAAATTAAATAATGTATTAATAAAAGCTATATTGTAGATGTCAGCAGTGACTTCAATGTCGGCAGTATCTATGATGTCAGTAGTACCTATGATGTCAGCAGTGCTTATGATGTCAGTGGTGCCTACAATGTCAGTACCTACAATGTTAGCAGTGCCTATGATGTTGGTGTTGCCTATTTCTTTTTTTATATCTAATCCCGATAAGGAAGTATTAGTTTCTTCTTCTAGATGGTTGTTATTTATTGGGTAATTTTCTAAGAGGTAGAGTAACAAGATTTCTTTCTCTTCATTTTACAAGTGTTTCTATTGATGTAGACTTAGACTGCCAAGGTGTTTTAGTGTAGAAGGCCAGTATTGAAATACCTTGAAGGTTCTTTTAGCTATATGCTTTTCCTAATAGTTTAATCTTAGAATTCTAGTAGATTCTCATTCTATTGTTTCTTGGTTCTCTTACCTTAACTGTAAAGCATATCTTATTTGATAGTAACTTCTGAATTGTCCAGTGGTGTTGTGAAATTGGTAGATGTTGATATTCCTTTTTGTAAGTTCTACTATATTAATAGTATCCACTTAGGTTACTCTAGTGTATAGTTGTAATGGTTCATTATGTTAGTTGATAACTATATTCTCCACTATATTCTTGATCTGTTCATAGTTTGGTTGAAGTGGAGTTGAGCATCTGGCAGTATTTCTTTGCTGCAGTTGAGTAGAATAAGGCTCTTAAGTCTTCTAGTTTTAACAGCTGATGGCAGATATAGTTATTTATTATGTTTCTGTGAGTATTTCATCAATGCTTTTTATATATCACTTTTACATTATAAGAAACAAAGTACTTTCAATATCTTAGAAACCTTGTGATGTACTCAGAAATTCCTAAGTCTAATATAGATTAGTATCATTAGATGCTTCCTCAAAGGTGGTTTAGAAGAAACCCCCTTATAACTTTGTAGCAGCAGTAATGAAAAACCATCCTTAAACTGCCTAGATAACTACTAATATAGTAAGATATAACTTTGATAGTAGCAACAACACTCAACACAACAAATATTTAACATTATCACAATTGTAACATAATTAATATTTGAGGAACATATACTACAAACATTTTATTAAGGTCTAATTCTTTTGAAGTACTTGTAATATACTCAAAGTAATATCAAACATCTATACAAATCAGTAAGAAGACTATAATATTGAGGAGGAATGAAGATAATTACAACAATGAGAGGTGTAGATGGACTTCAAAAGCAGGTGAACTTTGTAAATGAACTTTATAAAGATATATCAATACAAGCAACCTTAAGAAGATGATATGAATCATTTATTGGAGATATAGATTACTGAATTAGTATTGATAGAAATACTCTGAAGCAACAAGCATCAGCTAATACAATAACAATAGCTAAGATAGAAATTGATGAATAATCACTGATGAAACAAATTACTAGTAATTGAAACAATAGTTATAAAATACTTAAACAACTACCTACAAAGATACTTTAACAATCACTGTATCAAATTGAACAAAATCAACACTATATAAGAAATATAACTCATGGAACATTAGATAAATTTCTTATATAAATAGCATAATCACTATTTTCTCAAGAAGGGAGGAGTTGTAATAATAATATTATTAGATATTACAAATAACTATTATTGTGCCACAGCACTACTTAGAACATTCTAGTTACTTAAATCTAAAAGAAGAAACTAATACTTCTATATCAGGATTAGCAAAGGCACTACTGACATAGGTAGTATTTACATAGGCAGTGCTTACATAAGTAGCACCTATATAGGCAGTGCCTATATAAGCAGTACCTACATAGGCACTGCCAATACTATCAACACTATTGATATTAAAGATTTATAGTTAGCTTATATTATTAATCTTAGCTTTTCAATTTTGTATAAATATCTCTTTAATTCTTTATTTAATAAACAGTAATCAAGTAATTAGTTCTATTAAGTTTTATCAATCTTCTTAATAATCCCTTATACAATATATCAATCTTATATAACTCTTTAGAGAAGCTGGAACCTTAAGAGGCTTTGTATAATGTAGATAGTTGCGAACTCATTAAATTGAAGTTCTATACTATTCTTATAACCTTCTCAAATGAGTTCAATAGCAGTGCATACTCAAGATCTCTTTGAGAGCTAAAGATCTCATCTCCTTCTATATACATCAAGAGCACTAAAGACTATAAGTCTAAAAATCATAATTAATAATCTTATAAGAAACAAAGTACTTTTGATATCTTAGAAATCTTGTGACATACTTGGAGATTCCTAAGTTCAATACAGATTAGTATCATTAGATTCCTCAAAAGCAGTTTAGAAGAAACCCCCTTACAAGATTTTTAAGTTTAATATAGATTAGTATCATCAGATACTTCCTCACAGACAGTTTTAGAGTAACTCTCTTACATATACAGTTCTTAATTCTTTAAAGGTAAGATTCTTTATCAGGTCTGTGATGTTGAAATTTGATCTTTGAATGTGTGTTTGGAGTAAAGAGCGCACTGGCTAATGAAGCCAATATGCGTGTATTTATTAATGCTAAATTATGATTGGTCGATACAAACAAAGATCGTCTAAGCCACAATTGAGTGACGTATGATCGATCGTTGATGCATCGATCATTGATAGAAGAGATATAATAAGCTAATAATTACAACACTCCCCCTGCTTGATATATCTCGATAAAATAAATAAAAAAAAGGAATAAAAAATAGTGTTCAACTGTACATCACAAATGTCATCCATGAAGTACATTCACTGCAAATTATTATATATAAAATACTACTTGAGTGATAAGAATGACATGATAAAGAATATAAAATTTT
>RBNK01000958.1:0-18810 GCA_003990785.1 Endogone sp. FLAS-F59071
CTGCCTCAAAATACACATCTGCCGAAAAGACGAAAGTGCAGCGAGAGCTGACCCGCCGAGCCAGGCGGCACACTTGCGCTCCTCTGAAGCAACGATCCTGATCTTCACATTGTTCGGTGCGAGCTTCGTAATTTCGTTCTGCACACGCTCTTCCATACCGGGAAGAAAGGTGGTACCGCCAGATAGAACAATGTGGTGGTAGAGGGCCCCGTGGAGTTCCGGGTCACACCTGTTGATGGCTGCGTGGATGGTTTCATGGACACCACGAGCGGACTCAAGGCCGAGGAGTGAGGGCCGGAAGAGGGCCTCGGGAGCGCGGAACCGTTCGCTACCGACGATAATGACCTGGCCGTCCGGTAATTCGTATGGGACGTCGGGGTTTGACGAGCCGGCTGTAAGTATCTCCTGGTCGAAGTCGAGGGCGACGTAGCAGAGCTTCTCCTTGATGTCGCGCGCAATCTCGCGCTCAGCGGGGCTAGAAAGGGAGCGACCGCGTTCACCAAGGATACGGCCGAGATATTCGGACAGGTCACCGCCAGCCACATTGAAGCATTGAATGGCATATTGGAGAGAATAGCCCAAGTAGACAGGAACAGCATGAGTGACACCCTCGCCGGAATCGAGCACAACGCCGGTGGTGCGGCCGGAGCCGTAGAGAGTGAGGACGGCCTCGAGGGAAGTATGGAAAGCAGGAGCATTGAAAGTCTCAAACATGATCTGGGTCATCTTCTCACGATTAGAATTGGGGTTGAAGGGGGGTTCCGTCATGAGGACAGGTCGATCCTCAGAGACGACATCCAGCTCCTCGTACACGTGATTCCATATCTTCTCCATGTCATCCCAGTTTGTGACAACGCCGCGGTCGACTGGATAGCTCAGGTTGAGAATGCCGCGGTTGGACAGGGCCTCTTCGCCAACGTAGCTTTGCTTGCTGCCAGACCTTCCAGCCATCAGTTGCTGGCTGCGGACGCGACCGACGACGGAGTGAAACAAGGCGCGTGGGGAATCATCACCGGCGAGACCGGCCTTGCACAGACTGGTGCCGTTATCGATAACAATAGCAGCCGCTTCGTCGCCCATGGGAAGTGGTAGAAGTTGGATTGACTGTTGGCCTCAGCCATGTTATTCACTACCACGTGCTTCAATTTCTTAGCAGTCACTACGTTACGAATATAGAATAATAATCATAATTCTTAAAGTGCTTACCTAAGCATATACTAAGAGTGTTTAATGTTCATTTTATCTTTTATAGCATGTCCCTAATATATCAATCTTTAGCTTAAAGAGATATTGAAATCTTAACTCTAAAAGCTCAAATTAAAATATTAGTTAAAAAAAATAAATTATTAATTAGATACTTTTATCTATTGATAGTATATGGTTGACTTGATGCCTCTAAGCTTGGGCACATTGAAGTAATGAGGCTGCTGGTGTGTGGAAATGGTGACGGTTTTGGTTTGCTTGTTTGGAGCAAAATTGAATGCCAGAGACGAAAAGGGTTTGACGCCGCTGCAGCAAGGTAGATTAGAAACAGATTTACGGCTAGGAGGGTTGATGAATGAGTTTGTCGCAAGTCGGGTGAATATTTGCAAGTGGCAAGAGAGTGAGGCAATACTGTTTTACCATAATGTCGCATTCAATATAATTAATCAATTGAAATATTAATTATTAATTAATTATGATTAATTACCAATATTATTATTATTATTATTATTATTTTTTGATTTTGCATACTTCATTTACTAAGGTCTATTTTAATTATCACTCAATTGCCACCTTTCCAACAGTATCAAACACAATGTTTATCACTGTTTACATTATAAAACTACAACTTCCCTACGTCACAATCTCCCTGTGCTTCCTCACGCACTCAGTACTGCAGTACTTAAAGTTCAACCTCTCAAACGGCACCTTCCCCACTAATGAGGTCTCACACATCTCACACTTCCCTTCCGTCACCGTTGAAGTCGAACCTCCCGCCGCCGCCGCTCCAATCTTTGCGAATCTCATTTCCGCTGCCTTGGCCCTCTTCTCCCTTTCCAGTCTCGCCCTCGCTTCGGGAGTCATGTGCGCCGTGTTGAGCTGGCTTCCTACGTCCATTAGCCCCTTGACCGATGGCCCCGCAGCCTGCTTCCCCTTTTGCACTTGTGTCGGCTCTTGCTCCTTTGCCTTTTCCTTTTCCTTTTCCTTCCTCTCTTCGTTCTGCTTTTTCTTCTTCTCTCTTTCCTTTTTCTTCTTTTCTGCCTCTTTCTTCCCCTGCTCCTCCTCCATCTCCTTCGTCAGCGCGCTTGGTACATGTGCCCGCATCCAGTCCCACCTCTCTGGCATTTCAGCCATCACACGCCGGAACGCGTTGCGTGTCTCCTTGTCCTTCGCCACATCGTACGCCATATGTACACCAGCGGCGCCCGTGACAGTCGGATCGGCACTGGCGTCGACGAGTAGATGCCGAACCAGTTCTGGGTGACCGTAATGCGAGACCACATGCAAGAGTGTTGGTAGATGAGAAATGTTCTCCTCACGCGAGTTGGCAGGTAGAAGTTGAGTAAGGTAGATGGAGAGTTCAGGGTGCTTGACGAGGTGGCCGAGGAGGACGTCGAGCTTTCCTTGCTTGGCAAGCAGAATCAGTTTCTCGATCGACTTGTCAGGCTCGGGGTCCGTTACTGTAGTGGTGGGGGTAGCGCGGGCAGTGGTAGGTGGTAAGGAAGCGGACGCTGAGAAGGCGGCCTGCTCAGTTTGAGCGAGACGATCCAGATGGGCTTGAAGTGCGGTTTCGTCAAGACGAGAGACCTTGATCGTCGTAAGCTCCGAAAATGCGCGTTTAAGCTCGCTCAGAGTCTACAACAATGTTTATAAAATTACTATCGCTCTTTTCATCCTGCGCATAATAGCTTTACATAGTAGCAACGGTTCTTTGTTAATACTAACAGGTCGTCTGGTGGAGAAAGGAAACGATCTCACCCTGGGGTCCTCTAAAACAACCAAGAGAGAAAGATAACATATCAGCAAGTGGCAATAATTCAACACCACGTTCTTTGCCTCTCCCACAATCTCAGGAAACTGAATGACACTCAACCCACCTCGGTTCAACACCGCACCCTCGTACCCGTATACAAATTTCTTGTTTGCGCTCGGCGCATGAATGAAAACGAGCTCGCTGCGATGGATCCAGTCACGCCACTGGGAGAGGAGCTCACGAACCTCCTATGGGATCAAGAGGATAGATGTGAATCAGATGAACGGGTGTATATCGGAGCGAAGGATAATGGGCATAAATATGGTTTCAGTTGCAGGTCTCCGCTATTTTGGGTCCGCTATTTTGGGTCCGTTTAGCATTAAAAACAACTCGACACGCACCTTTTCTAGCGCCGCCTCGTTGTACCGCCGAATTTGTGCACCCGCCGATCGCGCCTTGCCCTTAGAACCGTCGTAGGCGGATTGAGAGCCGCCCTGTTTCCGGCGCGCTAGGATGATGAATTTAGATGAAATCGTTAAACATAGATCTCCTCAAGGATCCACATACAAAGAATATAACATCACAAAAACACTTACTCGTATATCGATGATATGTCTTGTGCGTCACCACGCTCACTCCCTTATCTTTATCCAACCCTTGTGGGTAGCTTTTTGATACATCAATTACAGCGCCCGCGAAGTGTCCCCCACCTACCATGATCATGGTCCAGATCCGCGTGTTCGCTGCAAGCCCCTGCGCGGGTACAACCTTATTGTTTACCTGTGCGCGCGGTATGGAGGGAAGCTGGAGCCGGCGAAGGGCGTGAGCGGTCTTGTCATCAGGAGGCAAGACCTGTTTGTAGATACCCAGGTGGACCGTCGCCGGGAAGAGGGTTGGGGCAGTGAACCAGACATGCGCAGAATGCTTGTGTAGAACCGGGACGGTAGAGGCCAAGGAGTCAATGGAATTTGGATTAAGAGTATGCTTTTGGAGGAGAGATGTAACAGCATCAGCGGAGGAGGCGGAGGAGCGAGTGGATTGAGTGCTTTCAGAACCAGAGAGGCTGTCGGTGAGGTCTGGCGGTTGGAGAGGATTGATGTGAGGATTGGGTCGATTGGATTCATTAGAAAGAATCCTATCCTACTTCATCCCGATTTACCACCTGTCGTAATGCAAACTAATCATACCAGCTATCATTTCCTCAAAATCTTGCTCTGTGACAGGCTTGAAGTTTGGGTTAGCCAGTCGCCGCTTCACGTTAAATCTGTGCCAATCCAGCCTAAAGTGCGTTCTATGTTTCTCCACGTCCGTCCCAAAATCCAGCCCGCACGTGAGGCACGTTAGCAAGGCGGAGGCGGTACCATCAGGCCCATTAACAGGCTTGAGTGACGCGACCGGGAGGCTCGCGGCAACTGGTTCTGGGGCGGCGAGCGGGGCCTGGTCGTGGTGAAGGACGAGGTCAGAGAGAAGCTCAGCAGGAAGGATGAAGATGTTGAGGGGCTGGTTCAAGAGGGCATCAGCTTTTGCATTAAAGTCGGCCATATATAAAGGAAGTTCCAGGGTAAAGAGTTGGGTAATAGTTCAACATAGACACATAGATACCAATCTGAAATGACGTCGTCATATACTGCGCCACGCCAGATTTCTTGCTGCGGTTTTTTTTTTTTCCCCCTCTCTCTCTCTTGTCAATATAATAAGCGAAAAGATATTGGATAGAAAGTTATTAAGCACAAAGAATTAGAATCTCGCCAGAATTTATAAATTTATATCCAATGGTTAGTTACATAGTTAATTTAGTGATTTCGTGCGTGATTAATTGTTACGGGAAGAAATTCATTACACAATACTGCGACAATTTATAAGCTTGCTTATCTATAAGCTTGCTTAACTTACTTTTTTTTTTCTGTTTATTATATTTAATTATGTATTATTGAAAAAGTAAAGTATGTTATTTGAAGTTTCTAATTAAGTATCTAAATAATTAAATGAAATATCTGTAAAGCCTTCTTTGCCAAATAAGGTAAGGAAATTACGATCTTGCCTAAATCACTAACGTCGTCACGAAATACCTAGTTCCCCCTAGTTCCCCCTAGTTGAATGAACCTACTCGCAATAAAGCCGATGAGATCGAGCAGGGAATGAATTTTGTTTCTGCGACAAACATGTTCGAGCGAAGGTGTCAAGTTTGAAAATTGCATTAGCTTCTTTGCGTGTCGCGTTTATTTGTTCGCCGTTAAAGAAGGCAAATATTTATGGCGTAGGACTGGCCGGGTCACATCGTTGATTGTTTTCCTCTGACACAGCCTAAACGTCATTGCGGCTGAAAGTCATTCCGACAACGGAAACTTGAATAAGTACGAAGAGAGGCGACCAAAAAAAACCTCAGCCCTTTTCAGATAATGGAATCCCAAACCGAAAATACCCCATTGCAGCAGCCTCCGGAGAGAGACATCACCGACGGCCCCTTCCACTCTGGATCTGACGACCACGAACCTAGCAGCCCCACGAACATTCAGCCTAGAAAGCAGGATACTAGCTCTAACGACCGCGAACCCGGCAGCCCCGCGAACGTTCAGCCGAGGCAGCAGGATACTGGCTCTAACGACCGCGAACCCAACAGCCCCTCGAATGTTCAGCAACCTGAGAAGCAGGATACTGGCCCTAACAGCCCCTCGAATGTTCAGCAACTTGAGAGGCAGGATGCTGGCTCTAACCACCGCAAACCCAACAGCTCCTCGAATGTTCATCAATCTGAAAAGCAGGATACTGGCTCTAACGACCATGAACCCAGCAGCCCCACGAACGTTCGGCAGCCTAGGCAACAGGATACCCGGATTGATATGGAGCCTCCGGATTCCAAGGACCATGGCAACGCTGCGTCGCCGACGCATTCAAAAGAAGAAGGCGACGACGATGACGATGACGGCGACGACTGGTCTGATAGCGAGTCTGAAGAGGACGACGACAGCAATGACAACCAATCCAAGAAGCCGCAAGGGGTGGTAGCAGAAGTATCTGAAGAGATGTTGGCAACGGACCCGGACCAGGGGCTTTCAGAGTCGGAGGCAAAGAACCGGCAGCGCAAGTACGGCAGCAACAAACTGCAGGAGGAGAAGCCGCATTACTTTCGAAAGTTTTTGAGTTATTTCTGGGGACCAATCATGTCATTGATGGAGGTGGATATCAATATTAACGTTGACACTTTGTTCATATATACGAGTTTTGAGTTTTCTTTTTGACATGGATTCGAACCTCGTTCACAATAATAGATTGCGGCTATTCTCTCAGCTGCTTTGCAGCACTGGGTATGTTATCTATTTCGTATATATATACACCTCTTTTGAAACTAAACAATACAAAATCATCTCCGATAAACTTTTGCAGATCGACGTGGGAATCATTGCTGCCTTGCTGACACTGAACGCCATTGTCGGCTTCTTCCAAGAATACCAAGCCGGATCGACCATTGAGGCGTTGAAAAATACGTTGGCGCTCAAGGCGAAGGGCGTGCGTGATGGAAAAATAAAAGAAATTGAAGGCTCAGGTACAACATTCTATTTTATTTATTTATATAAGATCGCAAAACTAAATTTTAATTAGCAGAAATCTGAAAGTTCATATTCCGCAATCTCTTGAGTTGGATCTTTATTCTCATCAATTAGTGTTTCTAGTTTCGTAAAAGACAAAACATTCTTACAAACTTTAAAATATTTGGCATTTCTTCGCAGAGATTGTCCCAGGAGATATCATTATGCTCGAGACGGGGGATATCGTACCCGCGGACTGCAAAATTATCAGTGAAGGGGCTATCCTGCAGGTGGATCAGTCCGCCCTGACAGGTGAATCGCTCGCAGTGCGCAAGGGCAGGGGCGACCGTCTGTTTTCGAGCTCTGTGGTCAAGAGAGGTGAAGCAAAGGCCGTTGTCGTCGCTACTGGTGATAATACCTTTGTTGGGAAAGGTAATGAGTGTCCTATGTTTAATCTATTGGTTCTATGAGCGACATCTATGACACGATCGCTAATACAGTCCTTGGCTTTCCGCTCTAGCCGCATCCCTTGTCTCTTCGACAAAAGATTCTGGTCATTTCACCCTTGTCATGAACCGCATTGGCTATTACCTTATCGCGTGTGACTTTATTGCAGTCTGCATCATCGTCATCTCATCCTTCTACCGTGGCGTCAGTATAGTACAGATCCTGGTGTACGCGGCCATCCTGACTATCGGTAAGATATTCTCCAGGTTGTATGCAAAACCATAAGAATTGTCCTCGCTGATAATGTAATGAATGTCATACGCAGTTGCTGTCCCCGCCGCGCTTCCCACGGTCATCACCACTACCCTAGCCGTTGGTGCTGCTCTGCTTGCGAAGAAAAAAGCCATCGTCGCTCGGCTCACAGCGATCGAATCACTCGCAAGTGTGGACGTTCTTTGCTCGGACAAGACTGGTAAGGGTTAAAAAGGAACAGGAATTACGAATAAACGAGCTATTCAATATTTACTCAAAAATTACCTTTTCTATGCATAGGTACACTGACAAAGAATAAGTTATCTATGCATGATCCTCATATCATGGAGGGCTCAACCACTGAAGAGCTGATTACTGCTGCTTATTTGGCATCGCATGTCAAGAAGAAAGGAATCGATCCAATTGATAAGGTTAGCTTCCAATCTCCTCTTTACACACTTATTCAGAACGAGTTCAGAATTTCAATATATAATTCATCCCATAGGCGATTGTCAAGAAAGTATATCGTGAGTATAAGAACCTCCTCCTTACGATCCGATCCTACAAAGTCGTCGAGTTTCACCCCTTCGATCCCGTGGCGAAGCGCATTCTCGTTGAGCTGGAGCACGACGGCGAACGCTTTCAGGCGAGCAAGGGTGCGCCGCAGGTGATCTTGCAGCTCGCGCAGCAGGAAAATCCGTCCTTAGACAACGCCAAGATAGATGACTACAACCAGGCCATTAACGATCTCGCCAAGCGCGGGTTCCGCTCTCTCGGTGTCGCGTGGAAGCGTGGTGACGAGCCCTGGGAAATTAAAGGTGTCATTAGTTTGTTTGATCCCCCACGCAATGATACTAAAGTTACCATACGCCAGGCCAGGGAACTCGGGCTCAATATCAAGATGCTGACTGGCGATCAACTGGCCATTGCGAAGGAAACAGCCAGGATGCTGGAAATGGGGACAAATATCTATAACGCAATCAGATTGGGGCTAGGGAATCCGTCGAATGAGTCAAATGAGGGGGGGAAAGATGATCATTCGACGGAGGAAGATCAGTTGACGGGTCCTGAAGTGTATGATTTCGGTATAGTGTCTTTCTCTCTTTTTTTTTTTTTTTTTTTTTTTTTTTTTTGTGAGTTCACAAAGATATAGCCTTTAATTTCATCTGGTAACCGTTGTTCTCTTTCAAACATACTCAGTCGAGGCCGCTGATGGCTTTGCGCAAGTATTCCCTGGTGAGCTTCAAGTTTTCTTTACGCAAACTCTCCAATTTAAATTACCAAACCTTACCCATATCATTCGCATCCATAGAGCACAAGTACAAAGTGGTTGAGATTCTCCAGAAGCGCGGTCATGTAGTGGCGATGACGGGTGATGGCGTCAACGACGCGCCGTCCCTAAAGAAGGCAAATGTTGGTATTGCTGTCCAGGGTGCGAGTGATGCAGCGCGAAGCGCAGCGAGTATCGTGTTCCTGGCCCCGGGCTTGGGTGTCATTATCGATGCCATCAAGGTATTCTTGTGTTCTTTTGTTTTTGATTGAGGTGTGAAGAGTGTGCTTGGTCTTATTATTTACCAACGGTGTTGTAGACTTCGAGGCAGATCTTCCATCGGATGCAAAGCTATGCCCAGTATCGTATCGCTTTGTCTATGAACCTATTACTCTGTGAGTTGTCATTTGAATTATCATTGTCTTGATTGTGAGCGAAGTTTCTTATGGTAGGTCAGTTCGACTAATTCCGTATATCTCTTGGCGTCTTGGCGTACTATTTTGATCGAGGCAGTCATTGGTCTCACTATTACCATTCTGAACTGGACCATCAACACAACTTTGATTGTTTTCCTCGCCATCTTTTCAGGTGAGTAAGAAAAGATTCAATTGAAAGTACTTGTGCTTTTGAGTTTAATATTTATTATTTTCCTACTCTTTACCCCTTTCATCCAAAAAAAAAAAAAAAAAAAAAGATATTGCTGTCCTGACCATAGCCTATGATAACTCTCCTTTCTCACCCACTCCGGTGACATGGAACATTCGCAAGCTGATGATATCAGCTGTGATTCTTGGTGTGGTGCTGGCCATTGGCAACTGGGTTCTGTATACGACCAGCATCGTGGTCCCGCAGTATGCCAACGTAGTTGAGCCGATGTTATTCCTCGAGATTACTCTGACTCAGAATTGGCTAATTTTGAGCACTCGCTCGCATGGCAACTCTTTTTTCTCGCCTCCGTATCCGACCTGGCCTTTGCTGGTGGCAATCTTTTGCGTCGGTAGGTGATACAATTACTATTCATGTCGCGATTATCAACTTTTATTGATAGTAGGATGTCGAATCCTATTCCGATAAGCAGCCTTTCGTGTGATAGGATTTTGACGGTTTCTAGAGATAGCCATCTCAGTTGGCTTAACCATCTGGTGTCGAAATGATTTTTATTTTATTTTTTATTTTATAGCTTTCTGAATTATTTTATTAACATTGCTTCTCGTATTATTCGTCCACCCATCCATCCCTCCCGATTTCACAAAATACACATGTTTAGACATTCTCGCCTCGGTCTTTGCTATCTTCGGATGGTTTACGCAGCCTAATGGCCAGGTGAGCAACCCCAGAATTGACGTCGTCACGGCCGTACGCGTGTGGATTTTTGCGGCATGTGTGTTTGTGGTCTGTGACTTTGTCCGTATGTTGCTCGCCTCGATCTCCGCGAACTCTGCGAGCTGGTTGGTAGGCACATCCACGACGGCGGGTAAGGAACCGAAGGACAAGCGAGTCAAAGAAGACGCCGAGTACGTCTTGGTCCGGATGTCGACGCTACATGAGAAGGGAATGCCTGTTGGGTCATCAAACCAGCCCCGGAAAGAGAAGAAGCCGGAACTGGAGAAGGATACCAAAAAATCAAAATGACGTGTCGCGGAGGTTAGTGTGAAATAGGTGGAATTAAAATGACTGCATAAAAATCGCTTACTACACTTAAAAGAAACAGGACAATGTAATAAAAAAACAAAGAATGTAATGAAAAAATTAATATTATTAGCTTGATATTTGTTCAAGGGTTAGCATCCGGGAATATCATTAGCCTTAGGGTTTTGTTTCTTGTATTGTTGTATCGTAGTCGCACATTGGCACAAGAATATACGAACAATGAAATAATTCTGGGTAGCTTGCATCAATAAACATTACGGGTCAAGCCTTATTCAGATTAAATCTGGGAAGCAAACACCTAAGATCCCGTCCGCCGGTGCTAGGCTTGCAGGAAACGATCTTCAAATATTTAAAATGGAAGGGGATTGATTACTAATCCTTTCTACATTTAAACAACAGGTCTACTTGAGCCACGACGGATAGTCCGGGGTGATGTATTAGCTCGAAACGGTTACAAAGAGCAATGCGGTGGATGCAAGATTCATCTTTGAAGCTTGATACGAAATACTAGAAATACAGAGCGGAAGAACGGATGACAATAGTAAAAATTTTACCACGTATCGCCTACGTTATAAACACGTATCGTGCCGGCACTAGCTCGGGTTTTATGATGATGTTATTACGAGATCGAACAACGCGACCATACATGAGTGTATCAAGAGAAAAAAAAAAAAGAGGTAAATACAAACTAAGGCGTCTAAATCCATCACCCCGTTTCAATCCTCACTACATCGATTCCCACCATAACACTTCCATCCCATCTCATTCACGCTTCTGTGGCAAACTGCTCCACTGCGTCCGCCAGGATCCCGACTCCCTTATCCGCTTGCTCCTTCGTCAATATCAGCGGCGGAATAACGCGCACCGTGTTCCCTGCAGCGGTGACGATGAGTAGCCCTCTCTCTCGGGCCATCTTGACCAGCGGAGTCGGGTCACGTGCAAACTGCACGCCGAGGATAAGGCCACGGCCGCGGACCTCGGTAATGAGTTCGGGTTGCGCACCCTGGAGCCGCGTACGAAGGCCGCGCTCGAGGTGCGTGCCAACGTCGCGGACGTGCGCGAGAAATGAGGGCCTACGGATGCGTGAGAAGACTGAAAGAGCGGCTCGGCAAGCCAGAGGGCTACCGCCAAAGGTCGTGCCATGATCGCCTGATTAGGACGAGTCGGCAGTGGGTGAGGGAGGGATTGTGAGAAACAGGATCTATGAGCCATGTTTTACTTTTTAACGCAAACTGCAACGAAACCTATGACCGTATACTGACCAACTTTGATGATGTCGGCAACGCGCTCGGTAATCAAGATAGCGCCAATTGGAAAGCCGTTGGCGAGCGGTTTAGCCATGGTTAGAATGTCAGGGTGGCAGCTGGTGGGATAGCTTTGGTGCGCCCAGAGCTGGCCTGTGCGACCGAGGCCACACTACCAAAGGTTTAGGGATGAAGGAAGCCGTGAATTCGCGCGTCAAGAAACGCTCTATACATCCATGCCCCTTCGACCAAGAAAATCTCACCATAACCACACATGCTCAGGACAGCCACTACATATTCTCTCACCTGAATCTCATCAAAAATCAACAACGCTCCAACCTCATCGCACCTCTTCCTCAGTGTTCCTAGAAACTCTTCGCTCGCCGTGTGCACACCGCCTTCTCCCTGCACTGGCTCGACGATGACGGCACATGTCCCCTCAGTAACTACTTGGTTAATCTTCCCCGCATCGTTGAAAGGCGCGACCACGAACCCTGGTACGAGTGGTGAAAATGGTTTCTGATATTTGGGATTATACGTGGCCGACAGCGCGCCCATGGACCGCCCGTGAAATGCATTAGTGAAGCACACGACCCCGTACTTGTCGTCCTCTCCTTTCCCGTGGCGCGCCGCCATGTGTCTTCCCCACTTTCTTGCGAACTTGAGCGCGCCCTCGTTGGCCTCAGTACCCGAATTAGCAAAGAAGACCTTAGAGGCCGAGAAGGCCGGGCTCTTTGGGTCGTCGCGCGCCGATGAGACGAGTGTCTCAGCGAGGTGAGCCGCGTGTTCGTGATAATAAAGGTTTGAAAGATGGACGAGCTGGGTTGCCTGCTCGTTCAAGACGTTGGCCAGCTCCGGGTCCGAGTGGCCCAAAGCGTTGACGGCGATCCCAGCGGTGAAGTCAAGGAACTCGCGGCCAGCACTGTCGTAGAGGTGCACGCCGGAGCCGCGGGTGAAAACCAATGGAGGGCGCGAGTAAGTGTTGAGGGTGTATTTCTCGTATTTGGCGATGGCGGTGGTGGTGTGGGCGTCGACATCACTGTCGGGGTGGGTGAGCTGCGAGCGGTGAACAGGTCTTTGGGGGTTAGTTTAGGAAGTGGGGGTAAGGCTGAGGGGATACTAAAGGCAAGAAGGTGAAGATTACTTTGGAGGCTACTTTCGCAGAGTGAACAGTAGCAGCGGCTGAGCTCATGGCGCGGCGTTGAGCCTGGAGATTCGGAGGAAGAGTCAGAGGGTTAAGGAACGGAGGATTTCCAAAGTTTCAGCTGTCCAGACCCATACCACGACCCGCAAGGCGGCAGCGACGCCCATGGGAGATATAGCAGATCTGGTGAAGGCGGCTCGCATAGTTGTGGTGGAAGAAAGAGGCAAAGACGGGAGTAGATGATTTAAAGAATAAAAATATCGAGATGGATCGGCCGTGACTTGTTTTTCTATCTATTTTCCTTTCTAGACGCGGTCGGTGGCTTGTGTTTTCCAACAATGTTGAGCATCTTGAGGCATTCTGCAATACGGACGCACATTCCAGCGGTACAGTACACTGAGGTCGTTCTTCCGTCCTGTCTCTAATGCTTGCTGAATTATTGGTTGACGTTCCTCAGGCCCTCTTTGCAGCAACGCGCTACCGCTGCATTGTCTCCACACGTGCATCATCCTCAGTAACAGACGCCAAGGACTCCTCCAAAGTTACACCACCGTACCGTGTACTCTTCTTTGGTTCTGATGACTTTGCGACCAAGCACCTGGCGGCTCTGTACAGGGATAAAAGTGGGTACATGGTGGCATGCGACTGTGGGGACGCGAAACCTATATTCTTGAATAGGGTAAAATATCGCTGTTCACCCAAAAATTCTGGCAACCTCGGTCAGAGCACATACTTATACTCGCGCATATTATGACACAGGTGAACCGGGCTCGGTCATTCAATCGATCGAAGTCGTTGCACCTCCCGACCGACGAATCGGTCGCAAGCTAAAGGAACTCGCACCCAGTAAGTGTATTTTACTCTGTATTTTCATTTTTGATATGCAACTATAACCGGAGTTGCGTGTATTTGTCGACATTCGGAAGGCATCACGAAACGATCATCGATCGGTAAAATATCGAAATATGTATTATTTTTATGTGCGGGCGCATATAGTGCCGACCAAGGTTTTTGCCAAACTCCACAATCTTCCCGTCCATACCCCACTAGAGAGTCATTCACTGACGGACTGGCAGGTAAGCCGCTTTGTTACACATTACACCTCGCAAGAGCGGCCTCGGTATCCGTTTTTTATATCATGGATTTTTATGATTTATCATTCCGCAGCTTCCAACTCCCGTTGACCGCATCTCCCCTGCCTTTGATCTTGGCGTTGTTGTCTCCTTTGGCTGTTTCCTCCCACCACACATCCTGCACGCCTTCCGCAAGGGGATTGTGAATGTGCACCCTTCTTTGCTCCCCAAATACCGTGGTGCTGCGCCCATTCAGTACACAGTCCTGAACAACGATACTGAGACTGGCATAACGGTACAGGAACTCGAGAACGTGTTCGACGCAGGGAGGATCTTAGCACAGGAAGTCGTGGTAGGTAGTGCTGAAGGAGAGGAAAGAAGAGCTTCAGTCGGGGCTAATGGGCTCTTTAGATGTGGGCGAGTGTCGGGAGTGGTCAGGAAATTTTACTGACAGGATTTTGCACATGTGCCGCGCTACCCGTTGGATCTGGAACCCATAGAAAATTCCTAAAGATCAGCCCGTCATGTACAAGAGCTTGGTTGAGGATCTCGGTAACAAGGGCGCCTCGCTTTTGGTGAAGACTATCCGCAACTTTGATGAGTGTAAGGTGAGGATGATGATTTCAATATGAGATCTGATTGGGACCAGAATTGATTTCTCCTGTGTGCTCGTTCAATTTTTTTTTTTTTTTTTTTTTTGCGCGTTATGCTGTTGGTCGTGCATGGACAATGACTAGCCTGAGCACTGCAAGTAAGGTACTGTAATGGTTTGAGCCTGTACATTGGACATCGGAAGATTCAAGAGAGAAAATGAAATCTATCTCTTTTTAAGCAAGCCTTGGGACGTTGTGATTTCATATTATTTTTGCTATAGAGCTGGCGTTGTTACATGCAGCAGTTATTATCGTATACAGAGCTAGTGTGATTATACGAAGATATACTTGCTTGTAATCGCTCATAAAAATAATCCTATCTGTGGCCAATTGTCTCTCAAATGAGTCCTCTTCCCCTTTTGGTCGTCGTTGTAAATTTAGTATCGGTAATATTTGAAAATCAAAATACAGTTCCCTCATAATTAAGTATCACTTGATATACATAATATTTGTATTGGGTTGTTGTAACGAGACCGAGACCATACGCTAGAGTGATTGCGCCCAGGCTACGAATACTGATATTTCAACACCTATTCACATCAAGGGCTAACCTTGACGAATTCGTTGACTACGTCGACAATTCTTTCTTGCTTGCGCGCGTGTTCGGCTGCGAAGACGTAGAGGTGAGACACTACGGCCCGGATGCCGAATTGTATGGGAAAAGTGAAGGGAATCATAAAGGAAAAGGGAGGGTAAATGGCGATAGGGATGAATAAAAATCCAATTGCATGGTGGCGAAAGAATGAACTGCCTTTCTTTTTTTTTTTTTTTCCAAACAGAAATCACTCACGGTCTAACTAAGACATGGTCACACAAGTTCAAAAGAAAAACCAAACCTACTCAAAGTCTCCTTCGGCGCTGGTAAATACTTTCTCCAGGCCTCAGGATCGTGATCATCACTGACACTAGCAGATGTGTTAGCTTCGATACCATTATCTATGGGCAAAGGCAACTTGGCGGTGCCGATACGGGGGGAGGACTTCCAGACGGCGTTCAAGAAGGCATACACAAGACCAAAATCACCACCATCTAATTAGATAGAACCAGGAAATGAAATAGAATCATTAACATCGTATTCCAACAAAGTGCTACCTGAACACCCAATTAAATTGTATAAAATA
Source organism: Endogone sp. FLAS-F59071 (assembly GCA_003990785.1). NCBI lineage: Eukaryota > Fungi > Mucoromycota > Endogonomycetes > Endogonales > Endogonaceae > Endogone > Endogone sp. FLAS-F59071. The sequence continues at coordinate 15,338 of RBNK01000958.1, forward strand.
ATGTCAAGAAATAATTTAATATTTCGGTATCATTAACCAACCATGACCCGAATCGGCAATATTCCCCGGATCATTCTTCGGGAAGATGGACTTCTGCTCCTTCGTGATATAGTTGGAGTGCACAATCTCTCCCTTGTCCATGCGGCATTCGATCTGACCGAGGCTTCCGTAGACGGTAGTCTGGGAGAGGAAGCGGCCCGAAATTCCTATGTTAGTCAGGAACGGCAAATAATAGAAACAACTGTTCTCGGTAATTAAATATTTAATTAGAATGCATGAGTTTAAAAACCAGTCACCTTTCGCTCGTCGAGCGATTGCGTTGTCGCAACAAGAGAGAACGCAACAGTCGCTCCGTTTTCGAACTGCATGTTAACAACCTGTATCCCGCATCACAACAATAAATATTGACATATTCATCAGTGGATATCGATAACTACTGGCCATTTCTATTCACGAGTATTTCCCTAAGCAACTGATCGCAAGTTGGTGATCAACGAGTGGCACACCTGATGATCGACCACATCATTATCGCTCTCATAAACGCATTGACCGTAAGGGCCATTCAGGAGGGCATCAGTTACGTTTTCAATGTCTGGTGATCAAATGGCAATAGAATAATAAGGTGTAAAGTTCATTAGGCTTTTTCCGATAGATGTAAAAACCAACATATCAAAAATTTCATCCTCGCCTAACAATCTCCAAACTGGTCTAAAACCTGAACACATACCTACGACGTCGACAATGGCACTGATAGGCCAGTGTTCACTCCCACGTGTGACGACCGGATCAAGGTAGAGTCGTTTGGCGTCATAGGGACATTTTGGTGCGTGTTCGCAGGAAAGGCAGCGCCTGGATGTTGGTAAGAACGAAATGAAGAGAAAATTAGGAAAATAAAAATACTATAAAAAGGGGAAATCGTAAATACACTTGCGGGATCAAACGATTGTACCGCTAATTTTCCTAATGTTAGCGAGATCCCAATAAAATAAAATAAAAAAGTGAATGAGACATACTTGGCATCGCCAGCTTCGATCGGCTTCTTCTCCTTCTTGAAGTGGAGAAGGCTGCCGAAAGATGATATTTTCTGGTAGGGATTTAGGATTATTATATATAAAAATCACTAAAAATATCGAGTAGCTGATAGAGTAGCAACAAACAATATTGTGACACTTGCCGTGCACGATGACCCCATCCACCAATTGATCAAATCTGTGAGCCAAAGCAAAACGTAGGAGCGTGCATTGCAGCGTCAGCTTTCGATAAATTGAGTTTGCAGAGCAATTTTAATAGAACTTTGCGTTTAGGCTTACCGATATCATGGCAACTCTAATAAATGTTATAAACATACGCCATTCAAAATATTAAAAACGGTATCGGGATTTCAAGATTGCCAGGAGAAAACCTAAACCTAAAGTTGGTTATAGACAAAAGATTTGAACTGGTGGGTACATCGTACCTTGGTCATCAACAGAAATGAGGCTTCCTTCTCGCTATGCCATCTTCCTCTAACATACTAGTACAGACCGGACGAATAGCACCAAAAGGCCATTCACGAAGCAACGAGGCTTATTAGATAAATGTGATTGTATTGAGTGTGACACATATCAAGTATGTTTTAATAAGGAAAAAAATACAAATAAAAGTTGGCTCTTACCGAGTGAGCAAAATGCCAGTACCCAACTGGATTCAGATGATCTATGTGCAAGATCTCTCCAAGAATGCCAGAGTCAATTATAGCCTTGATACGCCGGTTGAGGGCCGTGTAGCGGAGGACATGACCTGGTTTAAATTAAACAAAATGACAAATGGATGTTGGAAGTTGAATTAACATTTCGGTTAAAGTATATAGGGACACTACAAATCAATGAAGCGGTAATGAAATGAAGCGGCAATGAGGTGCAACTTTGGTTACTGTGACACCTACCCACAGCAAATATGATCTGAAAAGCAAATAACAATACAAGTATTTTGTACTTCAATAATCAGATATTTCATACTGCTCCTAACAGTGGTGAGCGGAAGAACGTATACTCGATTAAAATCTTATTTCAATTTCATTACATTGTTTCTCTCAACCGCTTCGATGATGGCGCGACATTCTTCAGGGGAGGGGGCCATAGGTTTCTCGAGCATTATATGATACTTGAGGTCGGCGAAGGCTATTAAGGTACATCAACATGAATGACTGCTCAAGGTCGAGGATATGCCATCATAGACGTAGATGTGTCACGATCTACTCCTAATAATGAGGTAGCATTAAGTGGGAGGATATCAAACAAACACAAACCTATCGCGGGCTCGCAATGCATGTGATCCAATGTGGAGATGAAGACAGCATCGCAGAGTTTTGGACGGGAGGCAAGCTATGGTTTGCGACAGAGATTTGGTTACAGCAGGGGTTAGTCTTGATACCGCAACTGGGAGCCGGCATGCCAATTGATTGTTCAGTATAACTACAGGTGATTTTTGCAGTTTACATCGGGGAATCGTTTCATTACAAGAGAGGTTGGAGTACCTCTTTCCAGTCGCTGACAACATTTTCTGGAGGAATTTCGTAGTCCTACAATAATAACGAAGACAAAGATCAGCCGGGAATATCACACGTACATCAACGATGGGCTAAAAAACGAATGTTTGACATTATCAAGCGAACCTCGGCCAACTTATTTCTTCTTAACTCGACAGGTTCAGCGACAGCCACAACTTTCATCCACTCGGGGAACAGCTGCGAGAACCAAGCGTACCCCTTCCCGCTAAATAAATATGGCTAGGTCAGTAGTAATAGCTATAGGTGCAAATGATCTGGCTTTGTGAAACCCCCCGCAATATACGCGAACAACTTGACACATACCGCGCGCCTGCCCCGATTATGGCGACGGTAATGGGTCGTTCAGGGAAGCTGCCCGGCGGCGGCGGCGGAGGAGGGACATATGGTTTAATCTCGAGAGTCTTGGGTCGCTTGAGAGAACCAAAATTAGTGAATCTCTTGAACATTGCAGTAATCGTGTGGACAACAAGGCGTGTGGAGAGCAAGGAGGGAGGTGGCGCGACAATTTAAGTATTTAAGTTGGAGCGCAGTCACTTCGTGCCCAGCTTGGCAATGGTTACACATAATTAATCAATAAGAATTTTGTATTGAAGCTAAAGGTGAGAATGTTATTACGCGACAGTATAGCCTTTTTTTCTAATCACTGGTATGTGACATTATTAATCTGACTATATTTTGTTCGGACATGTTTAATTATCACACGGTAATCGACAAAGAAGGCGGATCATGTACTCCATCGAAATGAAATCTTTAAATGCAATTTCTGTGAACGATGGAGGCGCCCATTTCCTCATACTCCTGCCTCAAAATACACATCTGCCGAAAAGACGAAAGTGCAGCGAGAGCTGACCCGCCGAGCCAGGCGGCACACTTGCGCTCCTCTGAAGCAACGATCCTGATCTTCACATTGTTCGGTGCGAGCTTC
>RBNK01000959.1:0-18808 GCA_003990785.1 Endogone sp. FLAS-F59071
ACCAGTCCCTTCAAGATTAGCAACGATGATTCCTGTTGACAAGATGCAAGAAGAGGAAGCACTCCTCCTCCTTGGTGTTTCGCAATGGAATTTGGTTGAAGAAAAAAGTCCGAAATTAAAGCTTGCTTGAGACATTGTTATGGAGCTCGATTTCATGCCGCTTGCAATCGATCTCACATGCGTCTATCTTGAAAACACGCTGACCTCGTTCAGAAAATATCTAAGCATGCTCAAGGATATTAATGAACGTGCTAAATTATTCATGTACAGTAATCACGACAACCTGAGCCAATATAAATACACCATTGCAACAGTCTGGCAGCTTTCCTTGGAACAAGTTTGAGCTGAAAATCCCATTGCAGTACAAATCCTCTAGGCCTGTACATTTCTTCAACCAGAGAATATCTCTGTGTATCTTTTTAAAAATCAATACTCAATTCTGGAGCTTGTATTGCCTTTCTCTGACTCATCTACAAGTGAGCAGGACAGAAAGCAGTCTTGGAAAGCCATTCAAGAAGCTGTTGTTATGCTTGTCAAGTTTTCCTTTATGACAAGAACATGTCTGGAAACTGAAGATGGTGAGGAGAACCCAGCAAATGATGTGCTAATGATCTACTGTCTCATTTAAAAAGTCATTTATGATACAATGAAAAGTGATCAAAGATTACACTGGGTATATAATCTTGCTACTGCATTTAACAAAGATATATAGTTTAATTACTCTGCCATATATGCTCTTCACACTTATAGGATCATAGATGCCTATCTTTCCCACATATGTTATTTTATTACAATGCTTGACATCCCCAGCCAGAGACTGTTCAAATCTAAAGATCTTAGCTTACTACTAGACCAAGTAAATTGATATCTTCTTTTATACAGAAGATATTCTAGTATTAAAGAACTTATACAATTTTCCAAGCTTATTTCAAAGATAACATTTGGCAAAGATAATTAGTGCATCATAAAGTTATTAATCAATTATGTATTGCTTTATAAATGTTAGGCCAAATATAACAAGGCTAAGTTGCTATATAAATAGTTGCTGGTGATTAAAGAAAAGTCATTGGGATCAGAGCACTCATATACTGCATAGTTACTGAATAATTTGGCTATACTCTAACTTAACTAGAGCAAGTATGACAAGGCTGAGCTACTGTACAAATGGTTACTGGTGATCTGTGAAAAGTCATTGGGATTAGAGCACCTACACACTGCTGTGTCATTATAAATTTAGCTATACTCTACAAAAACCAGAGCAAGTACAATGAGGCTGAGCTACTGTTTAAACAGTTACTAGTAATTAAAGAAAAGTTATTGGAGCCAGAGACCTATTTACTGCTATATTACTGAATAATCTAGTAGAGCTTTATAGGAGTTAGAGCAAGTATAACAAGGCTGAGCTGCTGTATAAATGGTTGCTAGTAATCTATGAAAAGTCATTAGGATCAGAGTACCCAAACACTATACAGTTACTGCAAAATTTAGCTATACTCTACAGAAACCAGGGTAAGTACAATAAGGCTGAGCTACTGTACAAATGATTACTGGTAATCTATGAAAAGTCATTGAGATTAAAGTATCTAGACACTGCATAATCACTAAACAATTTAGCTATACTCTATAATAACTAGGACAAGTATGATAAGGCTAAGCTGCTTTACAAATAGTTACTAGTAATTAAAGAAAGTTATTGAGGCCAGAGTATCTATCTACTGCTATGTCACTAAACAATCTGGTAGAGCTTTATAGGAGTTAAAGCAAGTACAACAAGGCTGAGCTGCTATACAAATGGTTACTAGCAATTTACAAAAAGTCATTGGGATCAGAGTACTCATTCACTGCCATATTACTGAACAATCTGGCAGAGCTTTATAGGAGTCAAAGCAAGTATAATAAGGCTAAGCCATTATACAAATAGTTACTAGCAATCTATGAAAAGTTATTAGGATTAGAGCACTCAGATACTGCATAGTCACTGAACAATTTGGCTATACTTTATGACAACCAGAGCAAGTACAATAAGGCTAAGCTGCTGTACAAATAGTCACTAGTAATCTATGAAATATCATTGGGATCAGAGTACCCAGATACTACTATATCACTGAACAATCTAGTGGAGCTTTATAGAAGTTAGTGCAAGTATAATAAGGCTAAGCTACTATATAAATAGTTGTTAGTAATTAGAGAAAAGTTATTGGGATCTAGAGCACCTAGATACTGTACTCACTTTGAACAATCTGATGGAGCTTTATAGGAATTAAAGTAATTCTTACAATGAAAGACTGAATTTCTTTAAAGGTTACAATATATATAAGACATTATAGACAATAGAAAGTTGGTTGTTTATAAGATATTCTTAAATAATATATTCCAAGGCTAGTATAAAAAGATAATTTAATTCTATAATATTGTTTAAGAGTTTTTAATTTACAATAGCTTTATACTATATATATATAATTATTATAGAGGATTAAGCTGATTTTTCGACTAAGCTGATACAAGTCTAAATTTAGTAGCCTTAATAGCAGTAGCTTCAGTAGTGGTAGCTAAGTAGTAGTAGCCTCAGTAACTTTGCAAAAAAACAATTTTAGGTATTAGCTTATTTTAAGATAGAAAATGATACTATCTCAGTCTTTATCAGTTTTGATTGCTATTAAATATACTATTGTTAGTATATAAGAAAGAAAAAAAAATAAACTATCTGGTATATATATATAAATATATACTTCTATAATCTATAAGAGATATCTGATAGATAGAGGACACTTAGTAAGCCTGATAGGCAAACAGATATATATATTAGAAAGGTTTTACAAATAATAAAAGAGTTTACAAATAGTTTATAGATAACTAGGAGGGTTTACAGACAACTGGAAGGTGAGTTAATAGGGTTTTATACTGGAAGGGTTTTATAGTATTTACATTCATCTAGGAGAGTTTTATAAAGTAAAAAGGTTTATAATAAACTTAGAGAATTTTATAAATAAAAAGTTGTTCATTCTTATTTATTTTATAAGTAAACAGATATAATTATATGTCAGATGCCATTTTTATAATTTTTTTTTTTTTTATACTATATATTTACACTTAGAATAGCTAGAAAGACAAGTCTATAGTATTGAAATTATTAGCTTATTATATCTCTCTCTCCCATCAACAATCGATTGTACGTCACTTAATTGTGGCTTAGACAATCTTTATTTGTATTGACCAATCATATATTAGCATTAATAAATATACACATATTTGGCTTCATGAGCCAGTATGCTCTTTTACCCCTAAACACATATTCGAAGATCAAAACTTCAACAGGTTATGAGCCCTGAGCCACTCGAATTGCAGCTCGACAACCTGAGATCTACGTAATCATAATAATTATAACTGCGATTATAGTAAGCATTTATTTAACATTGTAAACAATACATCAAACAATGTGATAAACAATGCGACAAATGACACTGTGATAAAGCAACATGATAAACAACATATAACGATATAGCATTCAATAATGCGATACAATGAAATGGACAATCTATACACATTATCATTAGCAACAAGATCAACAAGATTGTGGTCTAAATCAAAAACAGACAACAGATATCAAACCTTTAATGATGACGAAGGATTGGATGGCAACCATCAGAGTAATATAGGATTCAGCCTCGATCGACAGGAACAGATAGCTACAATAATCAGAAATTAGGAAGATAAATTAGACATGCTGGCAACCCTATTGAGTGAATTGATAATAAAAATCGATAAAACAAATGCATCACCCAGTGCACCAACCAATCAGAACGCAGCTACAGAAGGCAACACGCCACAAACACAAACACAATTACCATCACTAACAACATCAACAAAGCTTAATAATCTGGTGAAGGAGTACCTGAGATCGATCAACAAATTCAATAGGTCAGGAGGCACACTCAAACTGTTTGATTACTTTGATGCTATAGAGCAATTTATTACTAGCGCCGATCTATCAGTATAAAAGGAGGAAGTCAATGCAGCGATCAGTAAAATTACAGGCAATGCTAGAATGTAGCTATAGAGGTATGTGAACACATCGAGAGAATTTGATTCATGGAATGAGCTTAAAGAGACTATGACACAAAAATATGCACCAATGGAACAATTTGTTGAAATTATTAGCTTATTATATCTCTCTCTTCCATCAACGATCAATTGTTATGTTACTCGATCGTGGCTTAGACGATCTTTGTTTATATCGACCAATCATAATTTAGCATTAATAAATATATGCATATTGGCTTCATAAGCCAGTGCGCTCTTTACTCCAAATACATATTCGAAGATCAAATTTCAACAGGTTAAGAGCCCCGAGCCGCTTGAATTGCAGCTCGACAACCTGAGATCTACGCAATCATAGCATCTACACAATTATAACTACGATTACTATAAGTGTTTATTTAAAATTATAAACAACGCGTCAAACAATGTGATAAACAACACGACAAACGACACTGCGATAAAGCAATGCGATAAACACATAATGACATAGCATTCAATGACGCGACATGATGAAATGGACAATCTATACGCATCATTGTCATCAGCAACAAGATTGACAAGATTGCGGTCTAAATCAAAAACAGACAGATATCAAACCCTTAATGATGACGAAGGATTAGATAGCAACTATCAGAGCAATATTGCATTTAGCCTCGATCGACAGGAACAGATGGCTACAACGATCAGAAATCAGGAAGATAAATTAGACATGCTTGCAACCCTAATGGGCGAATTGATAGCAAAAATCGACAAAACAATCACATCACCTAGCGCGCCAACCAATCAGAACGCAGCTACAGAAGGCAACATGCCACAAAGACAATCACCATCACCATCACCAACAACATCAACAAAGCTTAACGATCTGGCGAAGGAGTACCTGAGATTGATCAACAAATTCGATGGATCAGGTGGTGTATCCAGATTGTTCAATTACTTTAATACTATAGAGCAATTTATCACCAGCGCCAATCTATCAATATAAAAGGAGGAAGTCAATGCAGCGATCAGTAAAATTACAGGCAATGCTAGAATGTGGTTATGGAGGCACATGAACACATCGGGAGAATTTGACTTATAGAATGAGCTTAAAGAGGCTATGACACAAAAATACGCACCAATGGAACAATTGTTATGAATGCGCGATAAGCTTGCGATGATGAAGCAAAAAGGATCAATCGAAGATTATAATGACGTATTCAACTGAATTATGGCGCAAATCGAAGATATGACCGACACAGAAGCTATACTGCAATATCTCTGGGGTCTAAGCCCCAGGTACCGGGAATTAATACTTGCGCGGGAGAATATGCCAATAACACTGGAGGCTTTACAACTTGCATGCATTAGGTTCGACCCAGATAACAAGCAGAGGCATGATGAAGCCCATGCGACAGACCGAGGCAGCTACCGAGGCAGCTACCGAGGCGGCGACCGAGGTGGCGACCGAGGTGGCTACCGAGGCAGTGGTCGCGACAACCGAGGCGGAAGTGCTGGATGAAGCCGAGACTATAACAATGATAACGGAAACAATCGAGAAGGTCATAATGACAGAGGCGACCGAGGCGGCGATCGCAGAGCTAATCGAGGCGGGAATTTTTGGAGACACCCTCGGAAATGTTACGTCTGTGAGGGAGAACACAGAATATTTCAATGCAACAAATTCAATAATTAGGTAAAAACAGAAAAAGAAAAAGAAAAGACTAAACCGAGAGCCGAAGCAAATCTGGCAATTGGCATCATCATCGATTCGGGTACTACGCAACATATGTTCAACCAATTGGAGCTTTTCGAGATGGTGGCTGAGCACAATGGCTTGGTCACGTGTGCAGGGAATGAGAAATTACGCGCAACGCACGTTGGGACAATTGAGCTCGACGACGAGCTGAAATTATGGGACATCTTATATGTACTGGAGATCACTAGAAATTTAATATCTGTACGGGCGTTGATATATGACAGAAATGACATAACCTTCAAGAGCGACGGATCAGTAATTAAAATCGGCGCGGATCACGAAGAAATCAAAATCGGACAAGCCGATGGCAACCTATTTCATTTATCAACATCACCAGAGCCAGAGCTAGAAGCAAACATCGCCGATTCCAACATAGCTGATTCCAAGATTGCAAACATCGCTGATTCCAAGATCGATGACTATATATTATAGCATCACCAATTAGGCCATCTGGGCCGAAACACTCAGCAATCAATCAACAAATTTGTCACAGGACTCGGAGATGTGTGGCTGTCAACTGGACAAATCGAAATATGCACCAGGTGTGAACACGCGAAGTCATACTGCAAGCCATTCGGATACGTGAAAAATCGATCGATGGAGCCTATCAGAAGGGTGCATACAGATCTGTGCGGGCCAATGCCCATGCCATCAGTCAATGGAGCAAAATATATATTAACATTCATCGATGACACCACTCGCTACATCACAACATATTTTATTGACAACAAAAGTGATACATTTGATCGATTCTGAACATTCAAGGCATTCGCTGAGACGCAATCAGGCCGAAAACTCAAGATTCTCCGATCAGATGGAGGAGGAGAGTATGTAAACACCGAGATGCACGAATTTTTAATCAAAAATGGAATTCATCATGAAATGACGATGCCGGACATGCCGCAACAAAACGGTGTAGCCGAACGATATAACCAGACATTGATGGAGTCAATCCGGGCAGTTAAAATTACTGCTAGCATACCTGATGAACTTCGGGTGGAACTTACCACAAGTGCTATATATTTACGTAACCAATTGCCAATGTGAGCCAATAAGGAGAGTGCTTCACCATTTGAATTATGGCATGGTCACAAGCCTGATATCAGTGACTTGCGCGTCATATGGGCTAACGTATATATACATATTTGCAAAGGAAAAAGGTCGAAACTGGCGCCCTGATCCAAAAAGCTTAAAATGATTGGCTATCATGACGAAAAAAAGGCATACAGGCTCTGGGATCCAACCAATAGGAGGATAGAGATCAGCCGCGACGTCACATTTGATGAATCTATTATATTAAAATCCCCAACAATCGTCAACCCAGAAGATCAAGAATATGTCATCGAAGTGATCATCGGAGAATACAAGATTGATGAAAAAAGGGAATATCTGGTTAAATGGCTAGGCTATGCTGATGATGACAACACCTGGGAGCCAATTGAACAATTGATCAACACTGAAGCTCTATAAATTTGGCAAGATCGCATGTCAGAAGCTAATTTAATTGAATTGACTGATGACCCAATGATCTACAAGGAGGCAATTTCTCTACCTGACGTAAAGCTTTAGGAGGAAGCGATCAATCAAGAGCTTAAATCACTTAAGAATAATGATACATGGATGATTGTATCTGAGGTGCCTGCAGGACACAAGCCGATTGGATGCAGATGGGTATTTAAAAAGAAACTCAACACTGATGGATTGGTTGCCAGGTACAAGGTGAGATTAGTGGCCAAGGGATATTCACAACAGTAAGGAGTTAATTATGATAAAACATTTGCTCCTGTGGCGAAATTCATATCAATCAGGGCACTTTTATCGATCGGAGCAACCCTAAACTTAGAAATTCACCAAATGGACGTAAAAACTGCATTCCTGAATGGTGATCTTGATGAAGAGATCTACATGATGGTACCTGAAGGAATTGACCAATCGGAGCTGTCACCAAGAGCTGTGTGTAAGCTTAATTGATCACTGTATAGACTAAAGCAATCACCTCATATGTGGAATCAGAAGATCGACAACTACCTCAGCCAATCAAATTTTACAAAACTACAATTGAATCACAGCATTTATCTAAGGAGAAGACAAGATGATCAATATTAATCGCTGATAATTATTACCATATATGTTGACGATCTATTAATTCTGGCTGATTTGATGGAAACAATGAACAAATTCAAGGCGGAACTTAGCAATGCATTCGATATGATGGACTGTGGTGAAATTAAATATTTTTTGAGTATTCAAGTCATGTGCGATCAAAAAACACACACGATTACAATTGATCAAAGTCACTTCACCAATCAAATCATTATAAGGTTTAACATGACGGACACCAAGCCAATCAGTACACCCCTTGATCTATCCATCTAACTCAAAGCTGAAGGAGGAAAATCTGCAGACCAAAGTCTATTCAGACAAATGATCGGTAGTATAATATATCTGATGATCGGGACGAGATCTGATCTAGCTGCTGCTGTTAGCATCATCAGTCAATTTTCGGCCAATCCAATGCAAGAACATTACCACGCCCTCAAACGATTATTAAGATATATTAAAGGAACAGCCAATTATAAGCTGTACCTTGGATGCGATCAGGATCTAAGACTGATTGGTTTCAGCGATGCCAACTGAGGAGGAGACATTAACATATGACGATCAACCATGAGCTATATTTTCAACCTATCAGGAGGAGCTATCAGCTGGTCAAGCAAATGCCAAGCAACCGTTGCCCTATCAACAACTGAGGCAGAATATATGGCATTAGCACATGTGACGAAAGAAGCTATTTGGCTATGCACCCTATTGGATGAGCTAGAATATTTGCCGAATTGTGCAACAACCTTATTTGAAGACAACCAATCAGCAATTGCCCTTGCCAAAAATCCAATTAATCACGCTCGATCAAAGCATATTGACATTCAGCATCACTTTATTCGAGAGAAAGTTGAATCAAAAGTGATAGATATTGTTTACATAGCGATAGATGAAATGATCGCTGATACATTAACCAAGCCACTTGTATGACCAAGACTTGAAACATTGATCACAAAAATGGGCTTACGTAACTAACTCTTTTATTCTAAAACTTTTATGTTCTTTATCATGTCATTCTTATCACTCAAGTAGTATTTTATATATAGTTATTTGCAGTAAATGTACTTCATGGATACCATTCGTGATGTACAGTTGAACACTTTATTTCTATTTTTATTTTTTTATTTATTTATTTTTATTGAAATATATCAAGCAGGGGGAGTGTTGAAATTATTAGCTTATTATATCTCTCTCTCCCATCAACGATTGATTGTTACATTACTCGATCGTGGCTTAGACGATCTTTGTTTGTATTGACCAATCATAATTTAGCATTAATAAATACACGCATATTGGCTTCATAAGCCAGTGCACTCTTTACTCCAAATATACATTCAAAGATCAAATTTCAATACAATTGTTATGAATGTGTGATAAGCTTGTGATAATAAAGCAAAAGGGATCAATCGAAGATTATAATGACACATTCAATCGAATTATGGCACAAATCGAAGATATAACTGATACAGAAGCTATACCACAATATCTCCGAAGTCTAAGCCCCAGGTACTGGAAATTAATACTTGTGCAGGAGAATATGCTGACAATGCTGGAGGCTTTACAACTCATATATATCAGGTTCGACCCAGATAGTAAGCAGAGGTGCGACGAAGCCCATGTGATAGACCGAGACAGCTACTAAGATAGCTACCGAGGCGGTGGTTGCGGCAATCGAGGCAGAAGCACCAGATGAGGCCGAGGCTATAACAACAATAATGGAAACAATCGAGGAGATTATCATAATGACAGAGGTGACTGAGGCGGTGATTGCAGAGCCCATCGAGGTAGGAATTTTCAGGGATATCCTCAGAAATGTTATGTCTGTGAGGGAGAATATAGAATATTCCAATGTAACAAATTCAACAATTAGGTAAAAACAGAAAAAGAAAAGGCTAAACCAAGAGCCAAAGTAAATCTGGCAATTGATGCTATCATTAATTTAGGCGCCATGCAACATATGTTCAACCAATGGAAGATTTTCGAGATGGTGGCTGAACATGATAGCTTAGTTACGTGTGCAGGGAATGAGAAGCTATGTGCCATGCATGTTGGGACAATTGAGCTCGATGACGAGCTGAAATTACGGGACATTTTATATATACCAGAAATCACTAGAAATTTAATATCTGTGCGGGTGTTGACATGTGATGGAAATAACATAACCTTCAAAAGCAATGAATCAGTAATTAAAATCGGCGCGGATCACGAGGAAATCAAAATCAGATAAGCCAATGGCAACCTATTTCATTTATCAACATCACTAGAGCTAGAAGCAAACATCACTGATTCCAAGATTGATGACTATACATTATGGCATCACCAGCTGAGCTATCTGAGCCGAAATACTCTGCAATCAATCAACAAATTTATCACAAGGCTCGGAGATATGCGGCTGTCAACCGGACAAATCGAAATATACACCGGGTGTGAACACATGAAGTCGCACCACAAGCCTTTCAGACATGCAAAAAATCGATCAATGGAGCCTATCAGAAGGGTGCACTCAGATCTGTGCAGGCCGATACCCATGCCATCAGTCAGTGAAGCGAAATATATATTAACATTCATTGATGATGCTACTTGCTACATCACAACATATTTTATTGATAACAAAAGTGATATATTTGATCGATTCTGGGTATTCAAGGTATTCGCCGAAATGCAATTGGGCTGAAAACTGAAGATTCTCTGGTCCGATGGAGGGAGAGAGTATATAAACACCAAGATGCATGAATTTTTAATCAAAAACAGAATTCATCATAAAATGACAATGCTGGACATGCTGCAACAAAACAGTGTCGCCGAACAATATAACTGGACATTGATGGAGTCGATCCAGGCTGTTAAAATTACTGCCAATATACCTAACGAACTTTGGGCTAAACTTGCCACAAGTGCTACATATTTACGTAACTGATTGCCAACATGAGCTAATAAGGAGAGTACTTCACCATTTGAATTATAGCATGGTCATAAGCCTGATATCAGTAACTTGTGCATCATATGGGCTAATGCATATATGCATATTCACAAAGGAAAAAGGTCGAAACTGGCGCCCTGATCCAAAAAGCTTAAAATGATTGGCTATCATAATGAAAAGAAGACATACAGGCTCTGGGATCCAACCAATAGGAAGATAGAGATCAGCCGCGATATCACATTTGATGAATCTATTATATTAAAATCCCCAATAATCGTCAACCCAGAAGATCAAGAATATGTCATTAAAGTGATCATCGAAGAATGCAAGATTGATGAAAAAAGGCAATATCTGATAAAATAACTAGGCTATAACGATGATAATGACAATACCTGAGAGCCAATTGAACAATTGATAGATACTGAAGCTCTACAAATTTGGCAAGATCACATGCCAGAAGCTAATTTAATTGAATCGACCGATGACCCAATGACCTACAAGGAAGCAATTTCCCTGCCTGATACAAAGCTTTGGCAGGAAGCAATCAATCAAGAGCTTAAATCACTTAAGAATAATGACACATAGACGATTGTATCTGAGGTGCCTGTGGGATGTAAGCCGATTGGATGTAGATGGGTATTTAAAAAGAAGCTCAACACTGATGGATTAGTTGCCAGGTACAAGGTGAGATTAGTTGCCAAGGGATATTCATAACAGCAAGGAATTGATTATAATGAAATATTTGCTTCTGTAGTGAAATTCACATTGATCAGGGCACTTTTATTGATCGGTGCAGTCCTAAACTTAGAAATTCACCAAATGGATATAAAAACTATGTTCCTGAATGGTGATTTTGATGAGAAGATCTACATGATGGTACCTGAAGGAATTGACCAATCGGAGCTATCACCGAGAGCTGTGTGTAAGCTCAATTGATCATTGTATAGACTAAAGTAATTACCTCGTATGTGGAATCAGAAGATCGACAACTACCTCAGCTAATCAAATTTTACAAGACTACAATCAGATCACAGCATTTATCTAAGAAGAAGACAAGATGATCAATTGCTGATAATTATTGCCATATATGTCGACGATCTACTAATTCTAGCTGATTTGATGGAAATGATGAACAAATTCAAGGTGGAGCTTAGCAATGCATTTGATATGACAGACTGTGGCAAAATTAAACATTTTCTAGGTATTCGAGTTATGCGCGATCGAAAAATACACACAATCACAATTGATCAAAGTCACTTTGCTAATCAAATCATTACAAGGTTTAATATGATAGATGCCAAGCCAATCAGTACACCCCTTGATCCATCTATTTAACTCAAAGCTGAAGGGGGAAAATCTGCAGACCAAAATCTATTCAGACAAATAATTGGTAGCATAATGTATCTAATGATCAGGACAAGATCTGATCTAGCTACTGCTGTTAGCATCATCAGTCAATTT
The DNA here is from genome assembly GCA_003990785.1 of Endogone sp. FLAS-F59071. Lineage (NCBI taxonomy): Eukaryota > Fungi > Mucoromycota > Endogonomycetes > Endogonales > Endogonaceae > Endogone > Endogone sp. FLAS-F59071. The sequence continues at coordinate 12,258 of RBNK01000959.1, forward strand.
TCAGCCAATCTAATATAAGAACATCACCATACCCTCAAATGATTATTAAAATATATTAAAGGAATAGCCAATTATAAGCTGTGCCTTGGATGCAATTAGGATCTAAGACTGATCAGTTTTAGTGATGCCAACTGAGAAGGAGACATTAATACACAACGATCAACCATGGGCTATATTTTCAACTTATCAAGGGGAGCTATCAGCTGGTCAAGCAAGCGCCAACCAACCATTGCCCTATTAATAACTGAAGTAGAATATATGGCATTAGCACATGCGACGAGAGAAGCCATTTGGCTACGCACCCTATTGGATGAGCTAGGATATTTACAGAATTGTATGGCAACCTTATTTGAAGACAACCAATCAGCAATTGCCCTCACCAAAAACCCAATTAATTATGCTTGATCAAAGCATATTAACATTCAGCACCACTTTATTCGAGAGAAAGTTGAATCAAAGGTGATAGATATCATTTACATGGCAACAGATCAAATGATCGCTGATGCATTAACCAAGCCACTTGTGTGACCCAGACTTGAAATGTTGATCACAAAAATGGGCTTACATAACTAACCTTTTTTTAAAAAAAAAACTTTTATGTTCTTTATTATATCATTCTTATCACTCAAGTAGTATTTTACATATAGTTATTTGCAGTAAATATACTTCATGGATGCCATTTGTGATGTACAGTTGAACATTTTATTTTTATTTTTATCAAGATATGTCAAGCAGGGGGAGTGTTGAAATTATTAGCTTATTATATCTCTCTCTCCTATCAACGATTGATTGTACGTCACTCAATTGTGGCTTAGACGATCTTTGTTTGTATTGACCAATCATATATTAGCATTAATAAATACACGCATATTTGGCTTCATGAGCCAGTGTGCTCTTTTACCCCCAAACACACATTTGAAGATTAAAACTTCAACATATAGAGCTGAAAAAGGTCTAACTTTTTGCAAAAAAATTCCTTTAGATATCATGCTTATAGTTAGATCATCCAACAGGTATACCTTCTCAGCCATCACAGCAGAGTTGTCCAGCAGCTGTACCTTCTTGACCATCATGGCAACAATGGTACAACCCACCAGCTGACTATAGGTAACCATTTCAATATTAAGTTTGGATGCAATTTCTTTGCTAAGAAAGAGGTTTAGGGTATTGCAGACATGGAGGTGATAACTAGGAGTCTTCATACATATCACTGCTAATGGCTGCATTGCATATAATTTTTTGATTTGATTTGATTTGATTTTGTTTTTTTGTTTTTTGTTTTTCGATTTTTGATATAATTAATTAATTAATTAATTAGACAAAAATAATATATCATTACAAACAGATCATTCTCAAAACTACAGCCAATGGAACAAAAACAGATAGGTTTTACTACCTAAAAATGAATCGTCAAAAAATTATAACCGGGAAACGTGCTTAGAGTGCAAGATACTTCGCTCGGTGATTCATGGATGCATAGATGACGTCCACTTCCCTCGTGACGGTGTATATAGATCACATGACGACAAGGTGGCCCAAATTCCAAATTCTTCTGTTTTTGTCACAGTGAAATGTCCTCAGCCTCAGCTCCCTTCATCGTCTCCGCTCCTGGCAAGGTCATCCTCTTTGGTGAGCACGCTGTCGTTCACGGAAAGGTGAGCAGTTAAATTTTACCCTGGAAAGAGGCCGTTATCGCGCAGAGCACGTATGTCACTCACAAGCCCCTCTACCACTAATATAGACGGCCATAGCCGCTTCGCTCGGACTGCGAACCTACCTATTCTTGGAACCACGTACCGACGATGCTATCCAGCTTATTCTGCCGGACGTCGGTCTTGATAAGACTTTGAGCGTGAGTGCGCTGCCTGGGCCGTTGCCGTTTACTCCTGAGGGTAAGTAAGGATAGTCTTGTGAGTTTGCCTGGAGGTTTTTCAGTTGAGAATACCTTATATCAGTGATATAGTGAAATTTGGTATGGAGGAGTTAAGTTATATTCTAATCATCATGTAACCTGCAATCGTCCAACAAATGTGGAGCCTAGCATGAAACGTGACTCGAACATTCTTCGTCTTCGGTTACATATATTCACAATTATCTCTTTCCTTGCAATAAGCGTCAGACGACGCTTACCCATTCGAGCTTCCACCCGCACTTCACAACCTCATCAACCTCTCCGATTTTGATGCCGCTGGGTCCAAAGAAGCGGCTCTCGCCTTCTTCCACCTCTATTTTTGTCTATACCGCCCCTCCTTCCCGGCGGGTCTGACCATCTGCGTTCGATCCATGCTCCCTCTTGGTGCCGGGCTAGGCTCATCAGCGGCGTACTCAGTTTGTATTGCAACTGCACTGCTGGTACACTTTGGGCATATTTCACCCCTTAGCGAGCAGAGCGAGGTTGAGGGGGGCCAACTTACGGAGACAGTCAACAAGTGGGCGTTTAAGGCCGAGCAAGTCATTCATGGGAACCCAAGTGGGATTGATAATGCCGTGAGCACGTTTGGTGAGTCTCTCTTTTTTGCCCGTTCTATTTTTTTTTTTTTTTATTTCCTCCTAGAGCGGACAGAAATGGAATATGGAGATCTTTTAAATGTGTTAATGTAACTAGAGTTTGTTTTTTGTTTTTGTGTTTTTTTTTTTTTTTTTTTTTTTTTTTTTTTTTTTTTTTTTTGTTTTTTGTTTTTTGATAATCTGGCAAATGTTTACATATAAAAAAAGCCGAAACTAGAAAATTTTATACAACACAAGCCATGCTCACGTTTGATCAATCCATATTTTGACACTCAGGCGGCGCTAAACTGTACGCAAAAGGTCAAGGCTTGGAGACCCTTTCGGGCTTCACCTCGCTTCGCTTCCTCCTCACCAACACCAAGGTCCCACGCAGCACCAAGCTCCTGGTAGCTGGTGTGGGTGAGAAAAAGAAAAGCTACCCGGGCGTGATAGATCCGATCCTAGACGCAATCCAAGGTATATCGGACGAGTGTAAGGAAGTACTTCGAGCACATGAGCAGCGCGCGGTAGACCGGAAGGCACTGATCGACCGGATTCAGGATCTGATCGACCTTAATCACTGGCTACTGGGTGCGATCGGTGTGAGCCACCCGGCGCTCGAGAAAATACGTGAGGTGACCGCGCAGTTTGGGCTGAGGACCAAGCTCACCGGGGCGGGCGGCGGCGGATGTGCGATGACGCTGATTAAGGATGGTGGGTAGCGATGGGGATGGGTTTTGAACATGTATTCTTTTATCCCTTGTGAACCTGTTCATTGCGCGAAACCCAAAATATCATACTCATTTACCAATCTCTATCCTAGACATGGATCATGACGCTGTCTTGAAAACCATTACGATCCTCAACTCTTTCGGCTTCGACTGCTTCGAGACCGAGGTCGGTGGGCCCGGGGTCGGCATTACGGCCATTAGTAGCTTGGCGGGCCCGGCCACCGCTGAGGAGATGCAGCAGGTGACGAGAGAGAGTTTCGAAGGTATATCTGGGTGGAAATATCTCTAATCTCGTAAAGGATGTAACGAGAGGAAATGGACTCAAGTTTTGGTTACCAAAGACGTGATGGATATCCATTGTGTTATTGAAATCAGAATATAGCCCTAGAAATTAAACATGTTCCCGTCTTAATAATAATATTTTTATTTTTATTTTTATTTTTATTTTTATTTTTATTTTTATTTCATATCTTTCATCTCAAACATAATTTGCCTGGGGAACCCGCAAATATTATCTGAGAATACGAGAGATTAGCCCAGGCCGATGTTTCTGTTCGTAATCCCATAAATGCTTTATCCAAATTGAGCGAGATGTAATTAGAATACATCGAACAACAAAAGTACAATATTACATATACCTTTACACATTACTTTTGTGTCTCATGGGCAGACTCAAGCCATGGATATCTCGTCACCTTACCACCAGCAACGCCTCTAAATTATAATAAGTCAAATATTGACGTCGGCTTTCAAAACCCGTTACTACCGTTACCACCACTTGCCGACGGCCCTTCAAACCTCGTAAATGGCGACACCCTTGCACCGCCCCCGCCGCTACCACCACCAAACCCACCACTGGTCGCCCCACCAAATGGCGAGGTCCCTGATGCCCTAGCGAACGACGAGAAAGGATTTGGTGAGATCGAGCGCGCTCGACCACTGCCCGCGCCCCTACCTTCGTCTGGTACCACAATAGACTGGATTGGGTCCATGTCGGCGTCCGCGTTGTTCATGTCCGTTAGAACCGATCTCCCCAGCGGCTGCGATGATTCCCGCGGGTCCTGCCGTTGTGCCGCCCGCCCGCGTCCTAGAAGCCGTTCGCGCGAGTCGCCGCCACTCGCGCCAGCCCCGTTAAAACCCTGCGTCGATGACGCGCCAGAGTCGCTGCTGTTATTGGTCTTGAATAGGTCTCCGAATCCTTTCTTGGCTTTGCTCGTTAGCCGGAAGAACGACGATTCGTTGGACTCGTCGCCGTCGTCCTCGTCTTCTGTTGGGTATCCGCCTCCACCGGTACCTCCAGCTCCACCACCCCCGACACTAGGCGTACCAATCGTTTTGCCTTTCTTACCCGCAAGGAGTTCATCAGTCCGCCGGTCCCTATCTTCTCGGGATAAGCCTGTCCTGTTGGCCGAAGAGGATCGGGACGAGGCTGACAATGTCGGTTTGGAACCTCGTTCGCGATTACCATTCCGTGAGTTGAGAAGTTCAGCGCGCAGCCTTGCTGTGTTGGGATCTGCCGCCGCATAAGAATTCTCGACATCCAGGGCACTCTGGCGTGACGATCCGGATTCGCCAGTTCGTGATCCTTGTCGGCCTCGGGAATATTTTGCCGTGTAAGCCTGTATTTTGTGTGAAATGAATTATTGAAATGATAGTGGCGACAACAAAGAATGTATACACATAGAAAGCGTAGGCAGACACTTACGTCAAAAGCCGCCCTAGTCCGCCCGGGCACGGTGCTGTCTCTTTGATATTGTAGATCCGGGTTCAATCTACGCTCCTCCGCGTGGCGTTCTGGGTTCGAATTTAGATAAATAAGTATGAGTAAACGGTGTTTTTTTTAGGGGGAAGGGAGGAGGGAGCTAATCATGTACAGACTCACCATCATCAACAAGTAACTTGCCCTCCTCTACGTCTGTATTAAGGGCGATCCGTCCTCTGCCGAGAGTCTCGGTATCCTCTCCCGTCGCCAGCGTTTCGTTGTCGTCAGTGCCCATACCACACAAGCGCAGCAGGCGATTTTGAATATTGAGCAGTTGGAGCGTGGCCGGGATCAGGATCACCACAGGGAACCAACTAACGAAGGAGGAGCCAAGGAAGGGTACGAGGTCGGCTTTCCCCATGAACTAAAGAAAAGATATTCGAATCATACATTCACGCAAAAATCCTAAACCGTAGTCAAGGTCGGAATGAAATGGAGGATCAAATATTGATTGACATACAGTGTAGAACACGGTATCGCTCGTACTCTTTTGATCAGATGCTAGATTCAGGTAGTTATGACACAACGGCGCCCTGGACAACAAAGAATTTGGTAAAATCTTAATAAGCTTGCTACTTTGATTATAAATCAAAAGTTGGCTACAACGGACGAGGCAAACCACATGTGTAATACACTTACATCAACCGACACAGATACGCCGCAAACCACAGCAAACTGAGCTCATCGGTCTGGTGGTTAGGCACGAGCACGTAAAAGTTGAACACCTTGAGACGCAAAAGCGAGCTGTACGCGCACACGCACATGTAACAGACGGTGACGAAGGAAATGATCTGCACGATTGACAACATTTTTTTTTTTTTTTTTTTTTCAAAATAGCAGTAAGTATGTAACACCAACTCATAAATCACATCCTGATGCCTACAACGTTTCGAAATTATGTAAATAAAAACCAAACGCACTTCCGCATACGCGTAGTTCAAGCCTCCCGCGCGCAACCCAATTGCGACAAGCGACAAGACAGGGCTGTGCACGTTGAACGTCAGTTCGGACCACAAGACGGCGACGCTGAGTATACCAAGAAGGACAGCCAAGCAACGCGTGACGATAGGGCGGAGATGAATATACCACCACCATTCTACCGTGAGTTAAAGTTGTGATAGTAAGAATGTATGCGTAAGAGCACCCGAATATTATGAATTTTAATGGATAGCAATATGATAAAATGAAAGTATAATTTTGTATCGAGCATTTAGACGTATTGAACGTATCAAAGTAAACTATAAATACCCAACAATAATTTCAGGTCCCGAAGTATGCCGTTTTCACCGAGTTCCCGGACAGTTGAGTGGAACCGCCTACGCGGACATGCACAAAAAGTGGTAGTTTGAGTGAAATGGTATCTGATCCATACTTTCAAGGATAGTATTATCAAACGCTTTAAGCCACTACGCCATACAACTTCGACAACCCTTATGTCCGTACCTATCCGTGTTTTCGGCATTAGCTATAATATCCTGTAACTGAAAGGCCTCATGGAGCAAATTTTTCCATAGACTAGAAAAAAAAAAAAAAAAAAAAAAAAAAAAAAAAAAAAAAAAAAAAAAACAAAA